>JAOPUB010004004.1:0-12017 GCA_027564055.1 Neptis clinioides
AAGATTCCACAGCATATATTAGACTTGCCACTTCAGAGATTTAAAACTTACATTAAAAAGTGTTTAATACATAAAGCTTACTACTCTGTACAGGATTACTTGAATGATGACAAAGTTTGGAATTAAAATTATGTTGATTTGCAGCCTAATGATTGTTTTTTGTAACTCAGACTGATGTAAACAATGGTGATTTGAAAAGAGCGACTGTTGAGTTTCTTGCCAGTTCTACTCAGCAGAAAACTGCTCCCAGAACTGGCCCTAGCTACAAAAAAACTGACTGACTGATGGACCAATTTTCATGTTTCAAAAGTACTTTGTAAAAGTTTATTTGAAATAAAATATTTTGAGTTTGAGTTTATTGTTTTAGGTCTTTCGGTCTAATGAATTAGGGAAACAATTACTATTTCAAAACTTTTAATTTTACTATGAAAAAATAAATCTAGTAAACAGTTTTTTTTAACTGTTTGACACAAATGGTTAAATAATGCAAATTATATTCTTAACATAATGATCTCCTCCTCAACATGAGTAGAAAATAAGGGTCAAAGGGCAGATAACACATGAAGACCCAGCTATACCCTTACCTATCATAATATTTACATAGCAAAATAAAAGTTCATTACAACAATTAAAAAAATATAAAAAATTCTCTTTTAATTATTATAAAGTGGAATTAAAAAAGTATATCCAAATTTACATTAATAATTTCTATGTAACAAATGTTTATAGGCATATACATTTAAACATACATAATATAAGGTTATTTACAATGTTTGCACAAGTGTATAGATATCTAAAGTGAAACAAAAGATAAAATTTACACAAAAAACAACCTAACAGTCAAACAAAATTTACTTACTCGTAACTGTGATCCACTGAACCAAGAGGTACTATTAGAGTACATACAAATAACATGTTCTCCTGGAGTAGTTGATGTGAATGATATCATTCCTTCCGAGGAATATACACGAGATAATACTACTCGGTCGTTAGGATCACGCACTTCCACATGCATTCCAATACCTGGTGATGATGGCATGAACCCTCCTGACCTTGGATCATAGAGCTCCACTTTGTAATTTACTAAAAAATATAGACATCAATCTGTTAGTATATTTTGATAGGCTAATTTCTATTGGTATGATTCAATCTTTACACAGAACAGAGGCAGCTTGGCAAGTAATTCATATTGTCTTAAGTAGAAAATCCTCCTACTAGAAAATCTATAATAGTACTTAAAATCTATAATATCATCAACTATTAATTATGTATTTAAATGTTGAGTAGAAATCTATGAAGGCGAGTGTTGAACTAGGGTCCCAAACAATATTCAGCATCGTGTCATGACTTTCAGATGTATTTGTGATAAGTGGAACATCAAAAACAAAAGTCCTTATTATTACGTTTGACTGTCCACGTATTATTTTAGACAATATAATGATATTGTTAACGTTACAATGAATAGCAAACCTTACCAATAACAGTAGTGTCGTCCGGAATTTCCTCTATGAAACATTTTCGCTCCCCTTCACCTATGTGGAAATATAAACCTGATGTGACATCTAAAAGTAGTAAAAGGAACACTGCCGACGCTATATGTATTGTATTGAACGACATCATGTTTTATTTAAAGTTATCTCGTCGGCAAAATTGAAATCATGAAATCTTATAGCGACATAACACACATTTCAGTCACACGTCATCTGAAAGTAGTGTGGCAAGGTGATTGTCTGGTTCTCCCCACTCTTCTATACTTATATTTACATTAAAAACAATGAAGAACACAAAGGTAAAAAGGAATTAATAACACAAATTAGTTTTATTTTTTAAATAAAATAAAAATTATAAATGGCTGTGATAATATAAAATGTATTCTTTAATCTACTATAATTTTATATAATCTCAATCTTACATGTTCGGTATTCATTAATTAGGATAAACCATGGATATCGGGGGATATGGCATGGAGCGTGAAAAAATGTACAATCGATGCGGTCAAATTGACCGGATACTTTAACGCAATGATGGCATATCTCCTGATATCTATGGAATGAACACTAGGTACTTACTTTTTTATTACTTCTTCCAGGTACTAGCAGCAATATATTAAAAATGGAATATTATGATGATCTGAGTACGGGTAACTATTAATTAATTTAACACAATTATGTAAATATCTGTGCCTCTTACTAAATTCAGAATGTTTTTGACATATTCAGTACATTGCTAATATGTATTAGATAGTAACATATTTAAGTGTATTAAAGCTTATTATTTCAATAAATGCGGATTTCATTATACAACAATATTTATTTAATTTAACACTTTTTTATAGGTAATATGAAGAACCTTTTCTACTTTTTTTATTTTTTTGTTAACATTCCGTTGAGAAACAAAATATATCTTTGCATAATTTTTTTAGAAACGGAGCATATCAATTTTCTCAATACTGAAAACTAAAAAATTTGTAGGTGTCAAAATAAACGGCCAACTTTTTGTTGATGTATTTTTTTTTATTTCTTGGACCCTCTTTATTGTTATTCTGATGAGCAACAAAATCCATATTCACTTATAACTCAGAAAACGGGGTTTGAATAGACCACTTATCGGAGTTTGTCTAAAAATTAATTTTAAAAATTAAAAAAAAAAAAAATTTTTTTATTTTCTTAGAGCAATAAAATAGCAACAAATTCCTGTATAGTTTTTAATACGATTTTTTTGAATTTCGAGTTTTTCGGCTATCTTGATATCAGGCTAGCAGGGACGCTGATTTATCGAGACCGGCACGAGCAACAAAATCAATTCTTTGGTAACTAATTAGCAACTATTTCCTAAACCGGTTTCATTTAATTCTGCTAATTTTACTCTGCTATCTTGATGGAGCTAATATAATGTTAAATAATGTTTACGTAACCACGTAGTATCTACATTTTAACTATTTCATTTTAATTTATCCTCCAATATATATATTATAAAATAAAAAAACGCAAAACTCTAGAGGTACTAAGAAATAATTCAAAAGCTCTATAGTAGAGGTTCTGGTATACTACACTTCAAAGTACTCTTCAAACAAAAATCTACTTACACATAATACTTAGTTAATTTTATTCTATTGATGCGAATGTTTTGCATGCTACACCAATAATTTTGGTTTTTCGGTCAGTAGTTACAAAAATACATCGTCAGGCGCTTCGGGCAGTTATCATTTCGCATTGAATTCCAATTTACTATCTGGTATTAGATCACTTTGGATAGTAGTTTAATGAGCATCATTATTCTATTAGACAGATAAAGATTACTGTATAATGAGCAATCAAGTATGTATGTATGTGTTTAAAAACGTATTGACAAAAAAGGTATAACTTCAAAGCCTATAGTTATTTTTGTTTAAAAGATAAATGTTGTTATGATATACCTAAATGTAAATCATAAAACCTGTAAGATGTATGCCGTGATGTTCACGATTCTCCAAACGCTCTTCGACAAGTGTTCGAGCAAAATAACCTTTTATTAACAACAATTCTTATTTTTCAAATAGTTTCCTCTATCTAGTGACTGATGGTATGGAATATGTGTACACTTTTAAGTTTCAAATATATCTTCTATTTATAATTGAAATAATAAGGTTCTTTTAAAAGTCGTAAGCATAGTTTTATATAAATAAACATTCGAGAGTACGTTTATTTGATGCCTTAATTTTTTTCTTAGGTATCACCTGTGTATGGATCATGATGTCATCAGATTTATTATTTTTCGCTATGGCTAGCCACATTACTCTACTTCTTCGTATTTTGCAACGACGATTGGAATCGTTGGGCTCTACCGATAAAACTGATGCGGAATATTATGAGGAAATCTGCTCTAACATTAAGCTACATCAAAGATTAATTAGGTTTGTGAAATCTGTTATTTGTGATTCTTTTCCTAAACCACCATACCAATTCATGGCTTATGATGTATATTAAAATGAAGCATAATAAAATTTCATTGTTTTTTATTGGATATTTTTTTAGTTATTGCACCGGTTTAGAAGATGCATTTTCACTTTGTAATCTATTAAACATTGTGATGAGTTCGATAAATATTTGCTGCTCTCTTTTTGTTATCGTGGTAAGTACATTACATATATTTATTATAAATACTTTAACTATCCTATATATTACTGGTATTTTCATTTATTTATTATCGAATCAGTTATAATAATATTTTCGAGACAGATCTAGTCAGTATGAATTAAAATTATTTTAAATAAATAAATAGGATATTATATCCACGGATATCGGGAGTTATGACATGGAGCGTGAAAACGTTTACAATTGATACGGTCAAACTGACCAGATACGCTAACAAAGCGTGAGCGACTCGGAACCCGAGCACAAGTCCCGCCCCTATTACGATTATATATTATGGTTTTGTATACTTTAACGTAATAATGGCATATTTCCTGTTATCTATGGTTTTAACAAACCCTGTGTGAAAAAAATCAGTGTTATAAAAAGTCATCAATAAACTACGATGAATACATTGAAAGAGGTGTGCTATAATATAATCTATATGTATATAGTCCATTAAGTCTATAACTATAATGAACAATTTTGTCAAGTGCCTAGAACCGTTTATGGCAATGAGCAATAAACTATTCCTTGGATCTGTGCTTCTCCAAGTAGGAGCGATTTGCTGGTATGCGGATGAACTTTTCCATGCGGTTTGTATTTAATATTTAAAAATCAAATTAAGCTATTCAATTTTATACAATCATATATAAAAGTTGTAATTTGTTATTTTAGAACGGAAATATAGCTACCGCTGTGTACAATAGTGGGTGGTATAAAATGAGTCCTCGTTGTCGCCGCGCTTTACTGTTGGTCATACTTAGGTAAGTAGTTACTAAGAAATAAAAAATAAAATAAAAATACCATACTATAGAAAAAATAACGTACTCTTAATATACCTAAACCTACTTGGTAAACGATGACTTATTGTGGAATTTTACTTATTCTAGAAAATCTATTACAGAGCTCAAAAACCTATTGCATTTACTGCAATGAAATTTACTAACATATCGCTTGTCACTTATTCTTCGGTAAGTTTTTTTTTATTTTACGAATACTATATAAAATTACTTTATACCGTATATGAAGCAACCAGTTAACATTTTTTGTTTTTTATTTCAGATCTTGACAAGATCTTACTCATATTTTGCTCTGATTTATACTATGTATACTGAGAATTAAAATCACAAACAAAGTGAAAAGCAAGAAACCGCATCAGATATTTTCATGTTTCTCTGTAGTAGATCGAAATAGATTAGTTTATAGAATGTTATATAAAATAAAAAAAAAATTATAAATACAGCTGTCATTTACCCATTTCATTATTTTAATAATATTATTAAGATCTTTAAAATTTATAAGATACACATAAAATACTGTCATTTATACTGTCATTTTTACAAGTATTTTCTGTTAAGTTTTATTCCTTAAAATATAAAGGTGTATTTAATTTGTCATTGCTGAAATATTTATTCGTATTATCTTTATTTATTACCAAAGTACTTTGACGCTACAAGTTTCAAATCGCTTTTTATTGCCGATTTTCCAAAAATCGTAAAAAAATCAGTAAAATATGTTTACTTGGAAACTTCTGAACCGATTGAATTGAATGTTCGATCGATATATATTGGGGTCTTTTTTGGGGGTGGGTTAGCTTTTGTGAAAATAATTAAGTGATACATATGTGGTTACATAAGGTTCTTGAAAAAATATATATTTTTATATTAATTTTTAACGACGATTCCATTTGAGCACAATTAACGAACATTTTTTTATTTCTAATCTAATTTCTATAAATCTGTGAATCTTTAAACAACATCAGTCCTTCAAAAAAATATTTTTTCGATTATTATAATTTTCAGATTTGAAAAAACCTCAATCTGAAACTTATCAGAACGAACATATACTTATACATATTTACTTTCATATGACATAGCACCTAAAATCGACTATACATATATAACACATTGGAAAATACAACTCATATTAAAAGTTGTATTCATATAATATGTAAAACTGTATTTTTTATTTAACTATACTTTTTACCTTCGTCAAATCTATTTTATTATTCAAATAATAAAAGAAAAGAAAGTAGGCGGCCTCAATCTATCACACCTTGTCATATGAATAATGAAATCCCTAACTTTGCAAAATAAACTGTTTAAACACGCCTCCTATTTTATAGTCATTACATAGAATATGTCTATTACTTTACTTTGATATGTCTGTATAATAATATTAAGACATAATATTAGACAGAAATTCAGTAAAAATTTGTCATTAATAATTTTTCAAAGACAATGATGGTTCAACCAATGTCAACAAACTCGACAAAAATGGGATGTTACTGAATTACTGCATTTTGCGAACAAACAGGCTTTATATTTTTTTATACATTAGATAAGTTTTCCTATAAATACAAGAAGCTTTTTATTGATGCGGTCATAGCAAGTCTTAGTTCAATCGAAGTAAATTTCAACATATCACGTGCGCTGCAAATGGATAAGCTTACAAGAAAAGCAGCAAAATTGGAAATAGACGGCACACTGACGCTTTGCATTTTTAGCATGCAATTTATTGGTTTATCTTTTGATAAGTTTCAGAACGCTACAACTAATTTCCGCCTCAAACTTATATTTGTCCTGTGTTTCATCAACGTTTGCTGTCATGTAGCTACTGAATTTTCAAACATAGTCGTCACGATCGCTAATTCGCCTCATATCGAAGATGTTGTACCCCTCTTTCATACTTTTGGTTATGGCCTTTTGAGTAAGATTTTTATAAATGTTTTTTTTAATATTTCCATACAGTTATTTTAATCACAGTACGAAAGAAACTATTGGGTATTTTGTTTCTTTCCGGTTTATCAACTTTTATTGTTCAAGTTATTACTTGCGGCGCCAAAAAGAATTTACATTTAAACCTCTCACTGCTAATAAGCGTTTTATTCTACACAATTATCATAATTTATATAGAACCTAACATAAGATTCTTACTTTCATTAATATAAATAATTTAGTTTGTGTATTTAATATGTTCAAAGGTCTTGCAAAATTTATCGTTTTGAGATACAAAAATTCAGTATTTGGAGAACTGATTAATGAGTTAGCTGGTATTTGGCCTATGCCATCTACAGATGAAGATGGTATAGAATTTAAAGAACAAAGTGTAAAAGCTTTACGGACAAGTCACCGATGTAAGTTGTCTTTTTATACTTAACTAGCTATTCCGCGTGAATTTGATAACGCTTTTTTAATAGTTTTATTTATTATACCGTCTATCTCATAGGAACTGAACCTTTTTCCAGTTTAGTTATATCTTATGTGATATTTCAGATTACATATATACTTGCACACATTTTCGTTCTGATCTCTTAATGCATGTAAATAAAATATAATAAAAAGTATTGTATATTCTAAGCCAACCGGCCGTTTTAGAGTGATTCGTGAACAGACAAGTAGACAAAATTTCTGAAAAAAATGTTTTAACTTCTATTGATGTTTAAAATTTTAATGTGGGGGCATAAAATTTCTCAAATATCTTCCATGTACAGGCATTCGATACCTAACATTTATTAATATTAATATGTATAGATTAGAAAATACTCTATTAATGAGCTTTACAATTTAAGTATATTTTAGGGTACTTTTCGGTAAGTATAGGATCAGTAACTTTTTTCGGTGTGACGCCAATCATAATTTACTTCTACCGAATCTGCCAAGGGCAGGATGCGGAAGTTGGATTTGTATGGATGGCTTGGTATCCCTTTAACAAGCATCACCCTATTACACATGTTGCAGTGTATTTGTTCGAAATGTATTCCGGTAAGTTTTTGGTGCGAGAGAACACGTCGTATGTTTAACAAATCTAGTTATACAAGTGATTTGTATTTATTTTTCTCCCCTTCATTAGGCTATGCGTGTGTTTGGACTATGCTGTCATCTGATTTATTGTTTTTCGCGATGGCTAGTCACATTACTCTACTACTACGTATTCTACAACGACGGCTAGAGTCATTGGCGTCTACCGATAAAACAGATGAAGAATATTATGAAGACATATGTTCTAATATTAAGCTGCATCAGAGATTAATAAGGTTCATTTATATAAGATCAAGTAGTTATAAGTATAGTTATGTACATTGATAAGTATGGTAATTATTTGAAAACTAAAAAAAAAACCTTTATTCGCGCGGGTTCAATTTACAACGAATAATACTTGGATTGGTAGAAAATCATTTCATTTTCAATGTAACATTAGGCGCTTACAGCTTATTAGGCGCTGTTTACTGTCAGCGCCTAATATTTAATCATTATCCCGCAGGAACTGAATTTTTCCGGGATGAAAAGTAGCTATGTGTTAATCCATTTTATAAAGAATCCGTGTTGTTTTTGCTTATTTGAGTAACAAATATCCAAACAGCATAAAAGCATTTTTAATATAAGGAAGATAATTCATATGCCTTTTTCAGCTACTGTAATAATTTGGAAGACGCATTTACCCTGTGTAATTTTATAAATATTGTTATGAGCTCTATAAATATTTGCTGTTCACTCTTCGTCGTTGTGGTTAGTATTCTAATTAGAAAAACTTAAGTACTCATATAAATCGATATTTTTTTTGTAAAAAGATAATGCTATGAAAATTTAAGTGCCTATAATAACGTGTCCCGTTTTCTTCACGCGGAAAATATATTTAAATAGATTTCAACTTATATAAACTTAAATAAGCTCATTTTTAATATAGCTTCTACATTACTTATATTAAATATCATAATTATTATATTTAGTGTCTAGAACCGTTCATGGCGCTAAGCAATAAACTTTTCCTTGGATCTGTTCTTCTTCAAGTTGGGGCCATATGCTGGTATGCGGATGAACTTTTATATGCGGTAATTCTTTACCAATAATTATAGTCAAGTCAACTATTACATATATACATCCTCCATTACAAATTAAAATACGCTATGTATTCTTGTAGAGTGAACATATCGCTACTGCTGCGTACAGTAGCGCTTGGTATAAAATGAGCCCTCGATGTCAACGCGCTGTTCTGTTTCTCATACTGAGGTAAGACTAGAGAGAAAGTTTTATGTTTCCGAAAATTTTGTTTAACAATTTGTATCACAATATAACTAATATTATTACTTTCTAAAGCAGTTGATATGTGTAAAGTTTCTACATTATTAGATATAGTATACACTTCAAACAAGTGCCTATATCGATGTAGGTATTTCTATGGTTTTGTAATTTATATTAGATCAAAGTGAAAGGAACATATTTGGCCCAGACTCTTGTTTCTTATGTTAAAACATTATTCAAAGTGCATAGGATGTAAAAATTACAGTCCGAGGTCTTTCAGTCTTTTTCATTAACGATAATACTTAACTGTTGTGTATTTACTTCGTAGATCTCAAAAGCCTATCGCATTCACCGCAATGAAATTTACTGATATTTCACTTGTAACATATTCTTCGGTAAGCTGTTTTTAAGCCTTATTTATATTAAAAACTTATTTAATTGATGATTTTGAATTACTTTGTACGATTTTGTTTCAGATTCTGACAAGGTCTTACTCTTATTTTACTCTTCTTTATACAATGTACACGGAGAACTAGAGAGATAGATGATATCATGCCGCAAATTAGCAAGTAGAAGCAATTTAGACTATTATAGATGAAACTGTTCATAAATAAAATGAATAATTAATTTTATTTATTTCTTCATTTCACTATCTTTAATTTCGTTTTAAAGTTCTTCACAGATCTTCACAAATGCTAAGAACCATAAGAACCATCTCGATTAAATTATCTTTATATCTATAAAACAGTTTTCTGAGATAAGAAAGATATAGAACAAAAAGAGTATTCCAACGAATCCCTATCGAGTGAAAGAAAATAGCCATAATAGCTTAATGTTTTACAGTCTCTATTATTTCACCACTTCTATCTATATAGATATTATACGGACTCGAAGAACTGAAACAATAGTAAACTATTAATAAGTGGACTTAAAAAACTATGTGAACTTAAGTAGGCAAGTACTAACTGTATATTTTTAAAATCATATTTATTATTCTATTGCTGACATTAAGGAAATTCTGGAGATTTAAGAAAGCGTGACATATTATACTGATTACTTAAATTAGATGAAATATATACATTTTGGATAAAGGGATTTAATTAGTATGAATTCTGGAACTTTTAATTCATTCGGTGGAAGTTATTGATGTACTTAGGCATACGTATGATCGTAAAACATCTCGGCAAAAAATTAAAATACAGAATACATTGTTTAATTGATACTATTGTACTAGTGGTTTTATTTACTTTAACATAAGATTTGCCACATAAGATATCGGTTGTAAAATCTATTTACTAGTTTATAAGTCATTAAAATATAGATAACTTTTTTCATAGATAATATGGGTTATAATCTAAAAACCCAGACTAATAGAAATGTATCTAACATTAAAACTTGCTAGTCTGATACATTTCTCTTTTGATTCTCTCTTCATTTCATATTTCGACATATTCCAAAAGTAAAGATCTCATCACTTATTCATACGCTTTCCTTACTCACCAATTAATAAACTCTTTCAGTTTCCTACTTACTTATTCAGTCTTCCCACCAACCAATCGCAGACTTACTCTCTCACTTACACAATCAAACATATGGTTTCTCACCCGCCATTTCATTAATTCCTTATAAAATGTCACTTTCATTAATTTATGATTTATTTATTTATTATGATGCAATTATGCTTTATTTCGGAACAGGAACTGCACCTTTGCTAAAGGTAATGTCATGTGATAATTAAGATCACAAATTATATGTATTCAAATTTTCGTTTGATCTTTTAAGGTATGTAGAATAATCGTTGTATCCCACAGGAACTGTATTTTTTTCTGGGATAAGAAGTAAGTCATGTGAACCCAGTTTACAAAGTGTATGTGTATAATATTTCATTCGGACCTATTAGGTTAGGTATATGAATAATACACTTGAAAAGCGGAGTCGTGAGTACGCGCTGCTAACTCTGACCTCTCAAGAGTAAACCCTATTAAGGGGCGGGTACACAGAGATGAGGTTCGTCGGAGCTGCGTGGTAGAATACAACTCAGCAAACCTGCGTTCTACGTTCCTTGCATACGGCGGTCTCGGTTGTTTTTAGTCGGTAGTACAATTTTCAGAGTCAGCCTATAATATGCCTCTATGCCAATATGCAAATTGGTTTATCCGTTACAGCACGATGTTCGGACAAAACTACAGACAGGCAAACAGAAAGACAACGGACCGAATTCTGAAAAAAAGAATGTTTAGGCTTCTACAGGTGTTTTACTGTCCCCCTACGTTAAAATTTCTAAGATATCTTCCATGTCTGTAACATTCAGTATTGTGTACACTTGTTATAGTCTTTTATTACTTTAAGACTGGCTCACGAACTAGTTAAACTGTTCTATAATACTTAACATAACACTATAGCAATGCAATACCGCATGAACCTCCATATATACTAAACACAATAACATGTAAGCGTCTTATTTAAACTTCCATGTACCTAGAACTCCACATACATACTAATAGATGATTATATAGAGCGAAGTCATAAACAATTACTAAGATTAAATATTACTTTTACATTACATTCGGAACCTTACATTTTTATAATTATGTTTAGATTCGACTATTTACTTAGCAATGAATCCTTCTAGGTGGATGTGATGGATCGGATGTATTCGTCTTTGATCATAAAAATCTCGTGTCGTTTATTTGTTATCGAACTCCAGCAAAACAGCTTAACCGATATTTATTTTATTTTTTTTTGAGTATATTTCTAATAGATCTGAGAATAGATTTGTTGAGATAGGGACATCACTATATATTGTAAGGACATCCCTACGGGGATGACGTAATCACAACGTGTTAGGACTGGTGTAAGATAATCTTGGGTTATGTGATGTTAC
>JAOPUB010004113.1:0-12014 GCA_027564055.1 Neptis clinioides
AGTGGTGGTGATGGCTCTTGGAGCTGTCATCAATACATATCTCAGAAGTTGAGATTTGGCTACAGATGGATCCCCAACCTAGAATTGTGTACGCTTATTCCATTTGGCTTTACTGATTATTATATGAACCAGATCTAATATACAATGTTTATATATTCATGCTTTGTTTAGCTTTCATACGAATTAAATTTTCAGTTATTTTTAATTAATTCTTCGAAATCTTTTCTTATGAACTGAGCCTCAACTGATACGGAAAATTCTAGTTTTACGGTATACGGTAAATGAAATCGGTCGAGTAATTTTTTTTATCTATTTTATTTACAAAACACCACGATATTTAATACTTACTTCTATTGGATTGAGTACTTAAGTATAACTAAGATTTACCAAACTAATTATGTGTAAATTAAATGACTAACAGATGTATAGTCGTGTTGAGGCGAAAAGGTAGACCCCTCAGCTTACTAGAGGAGTAACCATTACTTACCTCCTATACTGATTTTCTTTGGCCCCCTTTGTATGCGTTATACTACCGGCGCGAAGGCTTCAGCGTCATGATTGTGTGAAATGGTTTAGTAATAAAATTAATAGCATAATAAGTAAATTAAATTTACAGTAGAGTATAAAAAAAAAAGTTTTCTATTTATTTCTTCAATAAATGACAACAGTTATATATAATTGTTCTAAATAATGAAGGTTATTAAATTACTTAAATATTTTTAATTTTTTAGTGCATTCTAAAGATTGAATGCGGTTAAAATGTTTGTTTAAAACTTTTTTAAATTACGAGTAATTCGTCCACAATATATTCAATCGAACAATTAGTTTTAAATTCTATAATATTTCACAATTCACTTATTTATGTTTTTAATAAAACTCGATTCGGTTTTTTTAGTAGATAGAATGATTCAAGAGGAAAGTTTGTACATAGAATACAGCATTTATTATTACTTATTATAGTAGAGAAACCGTGCGAAGCTGGTGCGGGTCGCAGAGAAATGAGAGATGACAAATACTACTGATTTCTAAAACATCCCATGAAAGAAATACCCGCAAGAGATAAATTTGCTACTCATTATTTTTTTAAGGGCAGCACTAACTGTATGTTGTATGCTAATAAAGTACAACTATTCTAAAATAAATTAAAATAGAAAAAACTCATAAATGAACTACGGTGTTGCCTACTCTTTGAATGATTTTCTCATATATGAGGGTAATTTATTTTTTAAAATTTAATCTCAATCGTAAATTATTTTTAGCGAAATGGTTATTTTTAGTAACTTTGACATGAATATCAAAGACTTAAAGCGAGTTTTCTGCTTTATGCATTAGATAGATTTCCAAGAATCTGCAAGGAAACCCATTCATTCGTGAACACCCTCCCACACAAGTTGGCTATCGCGCTGACCTAATAATTTTGTTTGAAATAAATCTAATTCAGAGACAGCATCACGCCTACGATCCCGCACTGCGCATACAGTATATAGTATTATTGTTGCAGTACCCGTAATGGGATAGAATATTTAGGGTGCGTTTCCATCAGGGATGTGTTTGTTAAGAATCAATATATTTTTTTTCATTTACCTACCCTCGTTCAAAGTATCAAACTTAATAGCGTAATTTTGTGAATAGATGAGTTATAATTTTTTTTAAATTTAATATTAAACTTTGTCGTTATTTTACTAACTGAATAAAAAGGTTATATAGTTTTCAGAATATTTCCTTTGTTCGTACTGTAACATGTTTAGACTTGAGTTTTTAATATAAGTTTCAATTTCTCATCTCTTCGCGTTTCTGTAGAAGTGATCAACAGACAAGCTGACGGAGTATAAAGTGATGGTAAATAGCAAACTCGTCGACCCAATTTAGCATGTAGATTACTTAGATTAATCAAAACACATTGTACATATTTTTTCATTATCCTACGGGAATTCAATTTTTTCCCGGATATAAAGTAGCTTATATATTTATCTGTGTTTGCCGCATTTCGTTACAATCCGTTGTATGTTTGGATATTCGGATGTTTGTTACTCAATCATGCCACAACAGCTGAACGCATTTCAATGAAATTTGGCACTATATTATATCTTCTTTTTATCCTAGAAAAATTCAGAGTTTCTGCGGAATAATGATAAAATATATTTGTTGCCGTAAGCGCCTAAATATTTTTATTTAGCAGCAATAAATTGAGAATTGAATGTTTTTTGATAAATCTAAGTATAACACGGGGTAAACTACACCCGAGCAAAGCCAGTCGACTAATTATTAATAATTTATTGCTGTAAAAGTCTTTAAATTGATAGAAATTTATACATATTTAATCTTTAATATTACTTTATTAAAAATGCTGAAAAATCCACTACTTAAAAATAAATTAAGTTAATTTTAAGTCAATTTATTGTCATAGAAATCTTAAAATAGTTAGATATTATAATCAGATCCGTAACCATGGAAACTTACATAGAAAATTTTTGGTGAAAATGCAGGAATCCAAGTTTAAAATAAATCACGTTTTAAATTAAAAAAAAAAATAAGGACTAAGAAGATATTTCGTCAACAAGCATATTTATTCAAATAATTTAAAGATCAATCTTTTAATATAAAATATATTTTACTAGTCGACTAGCCAGCCCGCCCGTCCCGGCATATAAAATATTTAATTCTCAATATATTGTTGGTAATTAAAAACTTTTTGGCACTGATGAAAGTAACCATTGTTTTCATTGTTCCACGGGAAGTTTGAATTTTTCCAGGATAAGAAGTAGGCTATATGTTAATCCAGGTTATAAACTATGTGTGTGCCGTTGTCGCGAGATTGAGTTACAAACATCCAAATATCCAAACACCTAAACACCCAAATATACAAACTTTCACATGTATATTATTAGTAAGATAATATCAAAATATCTTACCATATAAAATGATTCAAAATATTCTAAAACAATCGCTTATTTAATTAAAATGAAATCCTATCTATGCGTCTAAGATGGTGCGTGATTCAATTATATTGGAAGATTAATTCTAGTGTCAATTGAAATAGCTAAGACAAATTGGTTGATTTCTAAAACAAACTAAGCTTCAAATACATACCTTATATAATATATGTCAATTCAATGAAATCAATTCTTGAGACGAATCTTGTATCAAGCGTAATCGATTTTCAATTTTCAAGGTCGATCTGAATCGATTCTAAACTAAACTAAAAAAAAAACTAAAAAAATTCTTTTTAATTTTCACCATCATTAACCTAACGATGTAAATTAATAATAAAAAAAATATACTATTTTATTTTATTATTACTTTCCAGAATGTTGCTATTAATGGTGCAAAATCATCTGGATCCGTCTAGTACATGGACGGTCATCCATCGCGTGTGATCTCAAATTTATTTAAAGTTTTCAATGTACTTTTAAAAATTATTTTGAGTATTTATAAGACAATTTTATTTTTTCTATGTTGTAAATAATTAATTTAGGGCATAAAAAATATGCATATTCCCTATTGAGTAACAATCATCTAAACTTACACATTTATAATATTAGTCACGAAAATTTTTTTTCAAAAATTATTTAATTTAAAAATTTAAAAAATCAGTAGCCTAATTGTAATTATATCTAAAATATTTCATATTATGCAGCCTCTGTGAAACAATCCCCAACAAAAACATACTAAGTGAAGATTTAATATGAATATACTTTAATCAATATATAGTTCGCGCCTAGTAAGTATGACTTTGACTGACACAATACTTTTTTCCAGGCGTAAATTTATGTGACGACTGCTATACCTAATTTATAACCAAAATTATTTATAATCTTATAAAAGTATGATGATAAAATCTCACCAACACTTTCCATGTGGTCTCCCTCATGAGTGTGCTTAAATATATACAAGTGGTATCTTGCTTGGTCACTCGGCACTTGAGATGGCAACTCAGTTAAACTAATCACAGCTGCTTTTGCTAAGCATATCTCTTCTTCTTCTAAATCTGTAAAATATCAAGACCACGCATCACCATCATAATTCGTCAATGGTTCACTACTGACACTATCTTCCCCCCAATGAGACTGTTAAAGCTGTAGTTCCACTTTAGTAGTGTTCTGTAGTACCACTTTAGCCCAGTGAGGGATGGTAGCCTTCACACAACTTTTTATAGTAAGAGATATTTAATTTCTTAAAACACACATAACTCAGAAAACTCAGAGGTGTGAGCCCGAGTGTGGGATCGAATTCGGACTTCCCGAATAAGATATCAAGTCCTAGCCACTGGGCTATCACTGCTATACACTGAACCATTGAGTATAGTAAAAGTATAATTTAAAGGATAAACAAACTTGTAAATAGTTGGATTACAAGTCTTAGTGCTGATTTTATTTCTTATAAAAATAATAAATTACTAGATATTATATATATTACCTATTTTAAATTGTAGATAGTTATAGGAACCTCGTTGGAGATCATGTATACCCTGTCTTGCTGATTCTGTTATAGGAAAAGCTATACCACCCATTGTGGATTGCCTGAAATATAAAAAAATAAGTTAAATTATAGACTATACATAACTCCTCCAAGTTCGAAAGAAATGTAAAAACGAAACATAGCATTCTTTATAATTAAAAAGACTTTATTGCTTCTAATATTATAACGAATAAAACATATCATAAAGGTAAATGTGATCATGCACATATTTTTAGTTTAAATACATTATCGATGTAATTGTAAGTTTGATACAGAGTTGTAAATGAAACATTTTATCTGACTCAGTGTTGATAACCCTAACTTCAATTTGTTTTTGAGCAATCTCTTTTGTATTTGATTCATGTTTAGATTTCATTTACTATATATTCGCCAATACGAAATGTAACCAAAATTAGAAGGGATTTTTTGACAGATGACATTTAGTTTCACATAATAGAAATTATACCTAGAATCTGTTCCATAGTTAGGATCATGTTCATTCTGCTGTAGTTCTTTTAATGCTTCTTCTCTGTCTGTGAGAGGTGCAGGAGCATTAACACCAGTTACATGAGCTGTGTAGCCTTTAAAAGATACTTCATCCTGAAATATAATAATAAAACTCTAGCATTACAATCATAATAATGTTTATACCAAAAGATCCCAAATTTAATTGACTTACTTGACATGTTGCTTATGTTTAGATAAATTATACATAATTTTGAAGATCAGAAAAATGCAAGATTCTAGCTAGTACAATGAAATTATATTTTGATCTCTTATAATCTGACACCAATCTCTAATTCTTTTTATTATATTAATGGCAGCAACTCATTGTGGGAGTCAATATAGTATAAAATAGTAAGTTACACTTCTGTAATTAACGGTCTAAAAGTTTGTAGTACTTTCTTTAAAAATTGACTATATTACTTAATAAAAAAACAATATTCTTCTTGTTACCTTGCTTGTTGCATGCATTTCATCTTTTATATGTGCTGAACCAAATTCCTGTTTTAGTGTAGCTTTTGTAGAAGCATACAACATCTTCTGTCGCACTGGAGCACTATCTGGAGACCAACTTAATAGAAGCCATTCATGGCCTAGTGAATTTGTTGTGTCAAACCTGGAAAAAATATATTTCATTAATAGATCGAATGAGGCATTTTTCATTTCTTTCATTCTTGTGACATGAAAAAAACTGAAGTTGAAGCAAATTTTAAAAACAAACACATTAACCGCCAGCCAGCACATACAAACATTACAGTATCAAATAATTATTATCTTTGTTTTTGTTTTCCTATAATAATAAAAAGCTTCTGTTAAATATAAATATCTGGTAGGTACAAGTGATAAGTGTATTTTATCAAATCTGTTAACTTAAGATATAATATAATCTGAGTTATTAATAAGATGTCATACCTATACAAAATGTAGCATGGTAAATCGTCAACAATCAATGGAGGAATATATTTATCAAAATCATGTTCAAATGATCCTTTGACTGACTGATGTTTTGCTAATGTTAGTTGCTCTGAAATTAAATTGTTTAATACATAATATAATATTAATTTTTGAATTCATTCCTTAAATCAATGAAAAATTACAAAAAAAATGGAAAAATTTTTTAGAAGGTAAAATTTGTAGATTGAATATTTACTGATAAATGAAAACAAAAAGTTATTAATATCAATATTGATTAAATACATTACCATTGTCTATGATTATTTTTATGACTCTGATCTTTCCGTCCCTACATTTGCCAAAAAACTTTTTTAGTTCCGCATTAGCTGCAAACATAAAATAATGTAAGAAGACCTCAAAATAAATTAAATCAAAATAAGTTAAAGGATAGATAAATTTCTATTGCACCAAAATTAGTCTATTACTTCACTATATACTACTTATATATATACTTAGTTTAAGAATTCACTTAAGAAGTATAAACAAAATTTAAGAATTATTAAATATTGTCAAAGCCACAAATGCAAGAAAAATGTATTCCTGACAAAACAAAACTTTTTTATTAACAAACTTAAGTCCCTAATTATTTTATGTCTTTATTATCTTACATAATATATGTAAAATGTGAAAGTTTGTATGATAGTTATTCAAATAATATATGATAGTTACGCAAAAATGGCTAAATGGATTTCATTTAAATTTGACACACATCATAGTTCATAATAAGATACACACAAAAGCTATTTTTTATAACAGATAAATTTTGAATTCTGGCCAGGAATAGTAATAATAACATTTTTACTGTTTTAGAAGGGAACAAATATTTTAATATAAGAACAGTAAGTATATTAAAAAATATATCTTTTTTTTAGTAACTAAACATGTAACATAATAACTGTGCAAAGTCAAGGTGGGTTGACTAGTTATGAGGTGATTTTAGAATGACTGGTTTATATTAATAACTGTTACGTGCTATCAAATCATATCACAAATATGTGGGTTCGTTCCGCATATTATTCTACTTTCGCCCGTACGGCACACCTCGTTACATCTTTATCGATTGTTTTATTTATGGATGTTGTAATAATAACTCAATAACTATAAAATATTATGTAAAGACATCTCTTAACTATGTTAAAAACTAATAATACAATAAATTAAGCTATAATAGGAGATAAAATAAGAGATAATCAACAATAACTTTAATACCTTGTATCCCAGTTTGATGCGACATCTTCTGTTTTAAACACAACTATTTATTATTAAAATATTTGACTTCAATATTATTAGCTATGAAATGAGTATAGATCGATATCTAATAATATAACTTGAGATATGTGGGCGAAAGAAAACTCCAAAAGCAAAACTTGACCACAAAAGTGCAACAGCTGTCAACTGTCATTAAGTCAATGTCATGTTTCATACAGTTCAGAAATAACATCGAAAAACTATTGAGCATTTAAAACTATCAGAAATAGCAATAATTATAGCACTCATTTTTAATCAATGATTAATATTGTTGTAATTTCTTTGTGATTTTGTAAATTTTATGTAATATGAAATTTTGGTTATACTTTCAAATATATATCTATTCTCTTTATATCTCTCTATTTTTTATCAGGCGTGTATATGTGCATATATTAATACCTATTACCGTGTAATATGTACATCAATTCTACTATACCTAGACCTATAGTCTGCCACAGGAGCTAAAGTATATAATACGTTTAGTATATTTGATAGCCACGCCTTAAATAACGCATTGGGCGAGCTACGTTTTTAACGAAGCTTTGATGCTTTTTGTACAGATATTCATTTCAATTTATGTGTGGGTTATAACTAGTCTTGGGTGCAGTAATTCGCAATTAAGATCGCTCAGTTCAGGTCGTCGCACCTAAACGAACTAGTTTACTTGTTTTGATACTCCTCTGGCCAATGTGATAAGATTATCGAATGCTGCATTTTTACCTTTAAATTTTGTACTCTAAATACATTAGAAATTACCGAATAATTAGTTATTCCCTTTCTATAATTTCCCCCCTCATATGTATTATTAATTAAAAGAAGAAATTGTGGTCTATCTGCAGACCGATATTATGATGGCTTTACTAGTATAATATTACTCCTGATATCCTTTAGACTTCGACTAACGGTTAGAATAGTCGTGTGCAATAATAATGATCTCTATCATTGCGGCGTATTTATTTGGTTAAATTTTATCTTTGTGTTGGCAAACCGATGATTGCATCATATTTTGCACCAATAAGAATCACTCAACTCGGTATCATAATTACATAACAGTATGTAAGTATGTCATTGTTGATAGCTTATATATAATATATATATTTTCCCTTTTCAGAATAACATATAACTCGTAAAAGGTAACAAAAATATCAACTTTCAGAATTTTTAAATATATTATTTTAGAATGAAGGACGAAACGAAACGACGGCAGTATTCGTTATATTCGGTTATATCGTCAATGCCATTTTTGCTCATATTTCGATCCCGAACTAATGAACTAGAGAGCGGGGAACAAGGGAACTAGTTCGGGAAGTTTATCGGTGGAAGAGCTATTATAAATAAAATTTCGCGAACTAAACTTAAAAACGTGTTTATATTATTCAGATTTCAAAATTACTTAACTGGATAAATTGGACGTGAATTTAAAATATAAATAATGTTCCTCATTAGTTTACAATAAAGAGATTAGAATGCAAGTTGCAATTACAATTCAGCACCTAATTACCTACTCGTACCTACGTCTGCCGCTCTGCCGTCTTAAGTAGGAGAGGAAGGAACATCAAGCTTATTTGACAGAATTGCGAAGCGAATTCACGACGACTACGGTACAAGCCGGTAATACTGTAATTACTACTACGCGCTATTACTTAGATGCATTTCGATGTCACTAAGTATATTTGATGATGACAGAAGCTTTTCAATTAACGTTATGAAGAAGGTAAATAGATAAAACAAGTTTTCCAAAACAACTTCTATGAATATACTACAGATATTACTAGCTAATATATTACAAGTAAAAAATTGAGACACGTGACCGTAGATTAATCATAGATACTATAGCTTCCGACACGTAACTGTAGGTTCGACCTGGAGTGACCACAATTAGGGCTTATTTGGCGGGGAGCGCGAAGGTATGCGTATAATCTTTATACGACGTTTCGTTTCTGCTATTTTGCAAAATAGTAAAAATCAAGGATGAAACTGCCAATACAGGCTGCAATACTCAATTCAATCCCACTTTTTTTTATTTAAAAATAAAAATTAGAGTTCCCGTGGGATAACGATAAAATAAAAATTTAAGTAAAAATTTACTTTCGAAAGTGCTAAATATTGTTATTATGCAACAATATATTGATAATTAAATGTTTTTTTTTTAATAATTTAAGGATTATACGTGGGAAATTGTACCCGGGCGAAGCCGGGGCTGGTCGACTAGTAGTATTATAAAGATGAAGAGTTTGTTTGTTTGAAAGCGCTAATCTCAGGAACTATTGGTTCGATTTGAAAAATTCTTTTTGAGTTGGATAGTCCATTTATCCAGGAAGGTTAAAGGCTATAAAACATCTCCCTACAATCCATAGCGAATTAAGTCGGGGTCGGCTAGTTATATAATATGACAAAAATAAAGACTATCTATTTATTTATCTTTTTTTAATTCGAGAAATAATATACTAAATTAGTTCAGTAGTTTTACTTTTAAACATCTATCTACTTGGAACTAATTCCTAGCTTAGTCGAGTACGTAAGCGGTTTGCTCAACGCGAATTGAGTAGAAGTCAAATACTTCAGTACCTACAATTTTGTTGAATATATTCTAAGATACCATTTATCTCCAAAATAAAATAAATAAATAGAGCTCTAATATAGATGTATTTTTCTACAATATCGTTGATCCCAGTTAATTTGTGTTGAGAATATCTCCTTTAATGATATTAATAAACTCGACTATTTAGATAAACTCTTATCTTCTTTATCCTTCAAATTACAATACATATATTTTATTTTATTTTACGTTTTATTATTTGTTAATAAAGTATTCGACATTTTGCATTTTTTTCACTATTTTTATTCCATAATAGAAAGTACAGGTACACTGTACAGCTTTTGGCCTTGTCAAGTTGTCATACATTTGCATTAAGTAGCGCCAACTTACTGCCACAGATAAAATATCAACAGATACATTAACAAAAAGATGATAATATTTAATTATAAATAATTAAAGATACTTTTAATCTGTGCTACGAAAAAGCGATTCTTCAAGATTTTATTTACATTTTTTAAAATATTAAGTACATAACATTTTTATTTTCAATACATGTTTTGCAAACTCCTTGTTCGTTTTGTTACGTTTAAAAAAACTTATCTTGTCATAGTTAGCTTAACAATTTTGTGGGAAAAAAATAAATTTCTTTTTATTTGTAAAAATGTTTACAACTTTTAAATCAAATGTAATATTTTTTTTTTTTGGAAAAATCTTAAACCCTTTATCGTTTTGGGAGGGATGATTATTATATTTATTGGGATACCTTTAATAGTATGATAATTTATGATGAATAAATCCAAACATCGTCAACTAAATTTTTTTATTTCTTTTCTAACGTATCTATAGTACCGATTGGAACGAGGATTATAATAGAAAATAACGTAGAATCGTATTTCTGACGTTAAAAATCTCAATCTTGGGTAGCGTGTTTAACGTGATTGCACAAACACGCTCGGATACGTTTGTAATTAGGAAAACCGTATCTATTCTGAAATTTGATTTCGGTGGAGCTTGCTCAAAGGGAATTGGAAATCAGGACGAATATTTCACAGAACACTAGATATTACATTAAAAGATCATTTGTGTTTTATTTATACAGGTAATTAATCTATGTATGAATTAGTTGAAGACATGACCGCCTTTACGAGCACTCTAGGGTTTCGCACACATATCAAGATGTATTAATTACAAGTGATATTAATTAAAGAAAAAAAGGTCTATACCGACCAGCAGTATGACGGTCTACTACTACTACTATAATATTAAACCTGGTGGTAATTCTACAAACTTGTTAGTCGGAGTCGGAGAGTATTTTTGTTTTGTTAATTTTTATCTTTTATTTACTTGGTTAGATTTTATCTTTTTATTTTGTTACTTTTCATTTTTTATTTATTTGGTTACTTCTTATCTTTATGGTGGCACACCGATTATCGGATGACATTTAGCACCAACTAGAACGATTTTCAAAGCAATGCTACCAACATTCACTTAATTTAGTGTTGCCAGCATGATAATTTACAGTAAAATAAAATCTACTTTTAAATCTAAGATATCATCAATGTTACCAGGGCTGCAACAATACCTCCAACAGTACTCATGGCATGAACCGTCATAACGTTTTATGTTTTGCGTCCGCTTAAGAGTCCGTCCGTTACAGAATATTGATCATAATAATGATTAATAGTATTATAAAAATTTTCGTTATAATACCATTGTATTTTGAATGTTCGAGGAGTTACTTGTAAATGTTGTAGGTAATGTTTTTTCTTTCTAATTTTTAATAGTAACTTAATAATAATAATAGTAACTTTAGTAATTCTTATAATCTGTTTATCAATAAAGAAACACATTACATGTAGGTATATTATAGTAATTAATAAGTTAAAATGTGCGAATGTTGTTGTATATCTTTGTAGGAACGTAAGTTATTCATATAAGTTAGTATATTATGAGAATATAACATTACCTTTATCACGCACAAGAGCAATATTACATCACGTTGTCGTTATTATCATGACGCCCTATTTTAGGAAGAAAGTTTCTGAAATGAAAATACAGAATTCTAGATGACGGCCCGATGGGATTTCCCATTGGCATCATTTCTGGAAATATCACCTTTAAAAATAACGTATAAAAGAAGCGATTGAAGTTTTATCTCTTATTTTATTTACTTGGAAAATAGAGTAGGTTAAACAATGTCTGATAATCAACTAGCAAATTACTCGAGACTTTAGCCATAAGTTTTTAGGAGCTTGTCCCAAGAACGCACCATGGCGTATTCACTTTTAAACTCTTTATCATCTAGTAAGAC
>JAOPUB010004222.1:0-12013 GCA_027564055.1 Neptis clinioides
GCTTTAGCAATAAGGCCGCCTTTGCATGCCTTTGTAAATTTGATTTGTATCTGTTTACGTTTCTTTCTCTGTGTGTGTGTAATAAAGTTTTTATCTATCTATCTATCTCATTGTACCAAAGAACACCAAAAGTACATTAAAAATCACCAAGCCATCAAAATTAGTAAAAAAAGATCGTAGCGCCATCTATCAGGCTAAATTTTAGGACTGTATCTTTGAATGGGCTCGTGACCACCGCACTCACCATAAATATGCTGACACGGATGCTGATCCTCATAACGCAGAGCGTGGTTTGTTCTATTCACACATGGGATGGCTCTGCTGTAAGAAGAGTCCTGAAGTTCTTGAAGGTGGACGTCGCATTGACTTAAGTGATTTGTATGCAGATCCAGTAGTAATGTTTCAAAAGAGGTGAGTGATTTGTTTCCGAGTATTTAAAAAAGAAGTATTTTATATTATTAATTTATTCTACCCTCAGACATTACTTGAAGATGATGCCGATCCTTTGCTTTGTATTACCAACTGTAATCCCGGTATATTTTTGGGGTGAGACATGGATGAATGCATTCTTTATTCCGACGATTCTAAGATACACTATTGGCATTAACGTCGTGTGGAGTGTAAATAGTTTTGCGCACACATTTGGATATAGACCTTATGACAAGTAAGATTAACACATTCCTAAGACATATTTTTAGCTCTGTAAAATAATTAGGAATTCCTAAATAGGATTACTCCATTTAAATATTTTTAATTGTCTAAGGTCGCTGAATCCTCGTGAAAATATAGGCGTGTGGATGATTTGTGTAGAAGGTTTCCATAACTACCATCACACTTTCCCGTGGGACTATCGCGCCACTGAACACCCTCTCCTTAACATGCTTACACCAACTATTATGTTTATCGAATTTATGGCGAAGGTAAAATTCTCCTAAAATTCTATTTTACATGGAAAATAGTATTTTCTATATACTGTATTTTATATATATTCTATTTTTGTATTACTAGATTGGACAGGCCTATGATTTGAAAGCTGTGTCACCTGAAATTATAAAGCAAAGGTCTCAACGCACCGGCGATGGAACTCATCACCTTTGGGGCTGGGACGATCCCGAGTTCACCGAAAAGTTAAAGTTACGTTACGGTGTTATCAGTAATCCTGATAGAAAAAGTGCTTAATGTTAATTGTTTATATAAATGATATAAAATAAGACTGTGTTACAATGTTAAAATTAAGTGTTGGGAGAAATTTTTAAGACATTTTTAGATTAAATAAAAACAACTTATATAATTATTTTTTACATTGTATCCTAACTTTTTGATGTTAGGGATTTTTTTGTATTTTAAAGAGAACAAGTTGGAACAAGGTCGAAAATCTTTTTTCATGTCACAGCTGTTACTGTACCTACTCTATGACTCTGTAGTAAACGATAAGCGAAAATCAATATCAACCTCTTCCATTAGCAGAGCATAATTATTAATGCAACGAAATCATGTACTTCTGTGTGCTTAATACTGTGTTAGATGTAAAATACTACAGGTAGAAATGAAATTTTAAAGATTGTTTAGGAAGGAATCTACAAAAATTATTATATTCATCAGTATGCTATATGTCGCGTACTTTAGCAATTCAGAATCTACGAAACTATTATAATTAGGCTATTTTAATATGCCTGTATATTATAGAAGCCTAACGCAACCCAAACCTTTACATAATGTTATCGTTCTATCTTCCGCTATCACGTTAACACGTCAATTTCTAAGTTGTACACTCATTTTAATAGCAATAAATAATTCCAAAATTTTAAGACTAAAATATCTTAACACTAATATTTATTTAAAAACCGTCATTTATTTTAAAATGCCAATTTCTTTTAAAAACACAATAATAATTTTTCTTCTAGCAACATTTTTTTACACATTAACTCTATTGACCTCTATGGTTACACACTTGACAGTTGACAACTTGATACTTGTACTTGATAGACATCAACAACCGAACTTTGACAGCAAAATAATAAAAAAATAATTCAATATTTTGATTAAAAAATAAGATAAAGCAAATATAATTGTTGATTTTAACTGATTGTTCCTAAACTTAAACCATGCTGTCATCTCTTATTAAGGAACATCAAACTAAACAAATAGCAAAAAGGGTTGTACAAGGTATTAAACAATATATTACTTAATGCATGAAGAGATTCTTTAAATAATTTTGTGTTTTTATTTCATCTCTTATGGTAAAAGCAAAGATAAAAAATATTTTTTTTTCAGAACAAAAGCGCAAGGAATGTATAACAGCTGCTAATGACTTGACACAAGCACTTGTCGATCATTTAAATGTGGGGTATGTTCCAAAGTACTATCTTATTTTTCACTATCCTTCTCTAGTATATTCGAGTGCACTCACTGACTCGCTTGTTAAATCTCTTGCCCACTTCTTCACATGCTCATTCATTAATTCATACTTGGTCATCAAAGATTAAGAAAAGTTTTCCACTTTACTTGAAAATTAATAATTTTTGAGCTGTCAATAAACAAGAACAAAACAATATTTTTCCAATTTTGTGCAACCATTATTATACATAATTTCATAACAACCAAATTGCCAATAAATAATTATTATTAACCAGTTGACCGGAAGTTATCTTACCTCACCCAAGTATACTTGCTAACCGGACTTACATGCAAAAGATTTCTGTTTGCCCATACCTGTATACCCAGAAGTAGAATCATAACCTAACCTGTCACCTAATAGATTTTGTTTTCTGAAATATAATTTCAATTTCTCTTATTGCAGTGTAGCCCAGGCTTATTTAAATCAAAAGAAATTAGATGCTGAAGCTAAGTTACTTCATCAAGGAGCAATAAATTTTGCTAAACAAACTCAGCAATGGCTTGCCCTAGTTGAGAACTTTAGTAGTGCTTTAAAAGAAATAGGTGATGTGGAGAATTGGGCCCGAAGTATTGAGAATGATATGAAAATAATAACTGAGACTTTAGAAAGAGCTTATGAAACTACTCAAGAACAACCTAGCTCCAGTCAATAAATCAATAAAATACTTAAATATTTATTAATTGATATATTTAATAGAGGGTATAATGGCTGGCAGATTTAGGTTGGAGCAAAAATAATGGGGATTTAGGTTGGAGCAAAAATAATGCTGGGTGGTACTCATGTTGGTAGTTTTATTCATTGAAGTTTACTATTTTGATAAAAAGCAGTTGCATGGAAGCTGTAAAATAGAGTAACAACCAATCATGTGTGTCAAATACTGGTCTCGCTCTGGGATATCTACTAAAAAGTTTAAAATTATGATTTGTCAAAACTATACTTCTATGCCATTTAATTATGTATTTTTTTTTATCTTTAATTATTATAGTAGAAAATGTATGTTATATTACTAGTATGTAAGTGAAAATAGAAATTAAACCATTTTTATAAAATACTCCGTTTGCCTCTTTAGACCTGTCCAAAGTCCCTTTTTATTTTTTGCTGTTTTATTTTTCTATCAAACCTTTTTTAATTAAAAAGAAAGTAAAAAAGAAATATTTTATCATAATAGGTTAAGCCATAGTCCACTACATTGGCCCAGTGTGATATTTAATTTCTTAATATATTATTCAGGAAAGTTAGAGGTGTGTGCCCAGGATCGAATTCAAACCTCCTGAGTAAGACATGTCTTAATATGGTCTTAACCTTTAGGCTATCACTGCTTTTTTATCAATTATTTTCGGCAAAAGTGAGAGACTTGTCATTATGCAACTATTATTAAAATAGTATAATAACTCCATACTTATTTTTTAATAAATTAGCGAGTTCAAGTCTAAAGGCAATCCTTAAATTATTAATATAGAATGATTTATTTTTTAATTTTATAAATAATTCAAATAAAGATCACCAATTAGTACATTTTGTATATATTATTATATATACAAAATGCATATATAATAATATATACACATCACACACACACACACACACAACAATTATATATATTTAGTAGATAAAATACCAATTAAACTCCAATCTCAATCAATATAAAAGTTAAATTAGATCGTGTGATCGATTTTTTGCATCAATCAGAAAGACTGATTCGATTTATAACAAAAATTATAATCATTTTAGAAATGTGAACACTCCTATTTGGATATGTCAATGCCAATTTAATAGAGGGCATTCTGTCAATTTGTCACTGACATAATATGTGTGTCATTCTTAAGACATGCAAAAATTAATTTAGTCAAAGGTTATAATCATAGAAAACTGTTGTGTTGTGATTGGAAGTCACAGTGTATCGATAAGCGTTGAAATCAATTTAAGGTTTCTAGTATTATTTATTATAACGAATCATATCTTAAATGTTGTTAATATAGTTTAAGCTCGCTTAACTGTGTCTTTAGGTAGGTAAAACTGACTTGAATTTATAAAAAGTTCCTGGATATAATTTTAAAACCTTTTTTTTGAAGCAAAGTGTTTGTTTATCAAAATTCATCAGAAATTAATAAAAAAAGTAAAATATCTTATAAAATCATTATTTAAGGAATAGTAGCAAAAGTGAATTCAAAGAAATTAAATTTATTTAAGGAATTTATAAAGAGCTGAATTAGAAAATCTGTAATAAAGCTTGGTATAAGAAAAAACCAAGAAATCATAAAACTAAGTGACTGTTACGTTTAACCATTAACCTACGAACTAAAATATTATTAATTAAATTCACTGAATAATTAAATGATTACTGATCAAATATATAAAACATAATTTATAATTATAATGTATAAAGTAAGACTTTTTTAATTAAAACCACCATTGTTTTCCTTATTTACCTTTGTCTTGAAATCAACTAATAAATATTAAGGACTTACTAATAGATACTTATCAGTTTAACAATACAACTTTAAGATTATTGATTAAGCAGTCTTTAACTTACATTACATCATGAAACACTCAGATTTATTATTACTAATTGTTGTATGAAACTTAAAAGATTTCATATATAGTACTTTCGCCAATAGCTAAAAACTGCAGTTTCGAGAGATGAAAGTAATTCCAGGCACTCCTCTGCATGGGCATATATTTCATGTTAATTTAACTCTTCATTGAGAATGTCAGGAAGAGATTCTTCTATTCTTAGAATAAGGATTTGCCACTATGTCATAATTGATTTAGTAACCTTCAACAATAGTAGTATTTAGAGAAGATTTTTAGTGCATATTATGAGAAGAAGTGGTAACAAGTAACACATTAGACTTTTATTGAAAACACAGAAAAAACTTTTTCTTTATCAGACTCACTCCAAACAGAATGACTGAAACAACAAAACTCACTTATGTTCATAGAAACCAAAATATTTTGTTAAGTTATATCAATTATTCTCAGAAATATCATCATTCATCAGTATATTACCATACACTAAGATAATAAAATGGCCCTGAACACTACTCCAAAAGTGTTGTCAATTCAGAGTCATGTTGTCCATGGGTATGTGGGAAATAAAAGTGCTGTTTTTCCTTTACAAGTAAGTACCATCTGCATGTGTATATATAATAATTATCTTAAAGTATATAACTGTAGTTGTATAATGTAAGATTCTTAAATAAGAAATTTCTGATTTTTATCCATAAAAATACGTATTTGTCTGACTTGCTCTTCAAGCCAAGAATTCTATGACATCGGACTCACGATCAAAGTCGTGGATTTAAATCCCGGTCAAGGCACTTCCTCTAAAAGAAGCATAAAATAAGTTCATTAAAGATTTTAGGATTCGAGGTGGATGCTATCAATACTGTCCAATTTTCTACTCACACTGCATATAAACATATTAAAGGAACAATACTTAAAAATGAAGAAATGGCTGAACTTATTGAAGGGCTGATGCTGAATGAAGTGGATTACTATACTCACTTTTTAACTGGATATTCAAGATCACCAGATACATTAAAACAAATTGCTGAAATCATCCAAAAACTTCGTCAAAAGAATCCGGACTTAATTTATGGTAATATTTTAGTATTATATTTTAAAAGCAATTTAAATAAAATACGGCTATTATTTTAATGTTAGGATTTAGCTCAGTCGTTGTCGGGTCGACAAAAGGTAGAAATGTTACCTGCAAAGTTTTCCGGAAGTTTAGAAGATGAATATTAGTAAATTTATGAAATTACTAACTATTATTTATTTTCATACTTTTTGGGTAAAATTACCGAATGATTGGGCTAGTTGGTTAAATCAAATATTGATGTCGACTATTGCGATTTGCGTGATAAATTAATAATAATGCGCAATAATTTTTTAATTTAAAAAAAAACGGATGTTATGCATGTTAATAAAACCGAAAACTTGAATATGAAAAGCATACTTAGAAAATCTTAAAATGATTTAGATAAAGTAAAATATTAACGAACAACATAACTGTAATTATTAGTAATTAGGTTATTTCTAACAAAGTTTCTCGGACCTAAACAATGAATATATTATTCTCGTAGATGAACAACATCATAGTTGTCAACAATGTATATGCTGATACATTTATCTAAAACTTAATCACATAACTACTATAGCATAAACTTCTAGAGATTGATAAGAATCTTTTTGTTTAATCAGTCAGTATGTATATTTGTTGTTATGTGCGTTTCAATATCGGAATTGTACTGATAACATTTAATAGGTTATTTAAAACGGTGTACCTACCTACAATGGCAATACAATATGGCAAGAAAAAAAGGAAGTAATTGAGGCAATCACAGAGTTATTATTATAGAAGAGAGAATAAGAATCACACAAATTGCTATAATTAAAGTTTTATTTACGCTTGTATTTATAAAACAATACTTACATAATTTTTTTATCTATAGAATTTAGCAACTGCAGGGTTTCGTTATTCCTAAAATATGTTCGTAGGTTTCTTAGATTATTAAGTTATTTCGCAAACTTTAACCCGAAATAAGGAAAACATTTAATATTGTGTCTTATTATGAGCTTAGATTTCCTTGAACAAGTAATTGCTATTGCAAACCTCAAGGTTACAAGTGAATCTGTTACTTGATACATCCTAGAAAAACTAATGCATTTATTATTTACTGAATTTGTAACAAAACCTACAGATTCATATTTTTGTTAATATTAGTTAACAAAAATATATGTACGTTTTGTTAGTTTCCAATTATGGAATCTGTTGAGCAATAATTTAGAAACTATACGCGACATGTAAATTTTATATCAGTTTGCCTTGACTGTATGTAAGCCTAGGTTATCTAGAATCTAAATAATGATATGTTTTAAATAGTATTTCTCGTATAGAAACATAGTAATAACAGATTTTTGTTATTAGCAATAGGTTACTTTTATAATTGATGCCCTTAATGCACTTTTTAAACCCAAAGTTACGATTTTATTTAATATGCTCAATAATACTAGTCTTTTCAAATTCGTCTCTCGTACTCTATCTTTATATATCTGATGAAATGATTTGTAATTTACAGTATGCGATCCAGTTATGGGCGATAATGGAAAGATGTATGTCCCTGAAGATATTTTACCAGTGTACAGAGATATAGTAGTTCCTCTAGCGGATATCTTGACTCCGAACCAGTTCGAAGCGGAACTGATAACTGGTTTAAAAATGAAAGATTTGAATGGCGCTCTAAAAGTTATTGAAGCTCTCCATAATAAAGGTGTTAATACCGTTGTACTTTCCAGCACAGATTTGGGAGATGAAAACAATATGCTTTCTATTGCTAGTAATAAAGGTAAATATCTAATTTTAAAGAACAAAAAACCAAAAAATCTAACGATTTTGGATCAGATTCAATATTTATATAAGGTTTTGTCTTTTAGCTGACTTTTCTAAATTATACCTGCTGTCATCAATTGTAATTCTATAAAATTGGCTAAGTGATAATTAACTTTATTTTAATTAAAGCAGAATATACCAATTTTATTTTTTTACATACGAATTTATAACACGCAGACTTACTATTCCATTATGTACTCTTACAATGATGAATTAATTCTTCTGAAATTTTCAGCTTTGTTAGTCCACCAACCATCGTTATTAACAATAATTTAATGACATAAATCAGACCAATCTTTTAATATCTGCATATAATAAAAATGTTACTTATCGAACGTATGTATACCGGTAGAAATATTTTTTTTTATTTTTAATTATTTGTCAGTGTTATTGTATACAAATCACGCAAAAACTAATGCACACTCGAAATTGGATATATCCTTAATAGTTGTAAGTAAATAACTTTATTATAAGTATTGTTATAAGCAGATAAAAATTATCTTATGACAAACTTTGTTTGTTTACAATGTCCAACATTAGAATAGCGAGAAACGAGACCAAGAAAGTCGGTTAAGGTCGTTTATCATTTCGTACTAATTACTCCACTTGAAAAGAACATTGTAAGAGTTTTGACACATATTATCTACAATGAACGCCCAAACTAATAATACATCAGACAGACAGACCCATGAATTTAGTAAATTTTAATTATTAAAATTAAAAATCCAGTTAGGAATCGCTTTTCATGCGTTTCATCCCTTTGCTTGAAATTAGACTTTTAAGATTATAAAAAAAATACAAATAATGAAGCTGTTAGGCCGGTGAGTCTTGCTTTTGTGATAAGAACTATAATAAACAAAATTACAAGACATCAAAAAATGTAGCCTCACCAGATTGAAACTCAAATTATTCCTATGTCAATGTATTTTGTGTTAGTTATTTTTCTTTATGTTCCAGATTCCTGTTACCAGATCCAAATTCCCAAATTGGACGCATCTTTCACTGGAACAGGAGATTTGTTTGCTGCTTTATTTCTAGCCTGGTTCCACAAAAGTAATGCTGACTTAAAAGTGACTCTAGAAAAGACGATAGCCACTCTCCAACACATCGTCAAGGATACTTATGACAAGGCTAGAGGTTAATAATTTCATTACTAACAACACATCCCACCTTTACACTGTTTATCTACTTTAAAATGCGTGTATTATGCAAACAATAACTATTTTACATTATTTTTAAATTAATTCTTAAATTACTAATAAATATTTATATTATACTGTCACTTTCAAAAGACTATCTAGATTATTAGAGTAAAGTATACAAAAAAGTTAATTTATATTTGTTACGGATAACATGACTGAAACTCACATCTAAGACATTTTAAACACGATTATGTGTCTATTATTTTTTATATACTGTCCATAACTAGGTTTTTTTAAAAAATCATAAATAAATTTCACAGAGTTACTACAAAGACAACATAACTGTGCCTACACTGACAATGACTGGACTATTTACTGTACTTTACTTACTACTACTTAATTTATATATTTATATGACTTTTTTTACAGTGGCTCATCCTACAGGAAAAATCCCGCCTTCCCTCATAGAGTTGAGATTAATACAAAATAAGAGTACTATAGAAGACCCCAAAGTTATTATTGAAAGCAAGAAAATAAGGGGTTAACAATTCATCAAAACATGTTACACTAGATAATGTTCAAGTTAGCCTACGAACGGAATAACATATCATCATAAAGAAAATTAATAATTTATTTTTAAACTTAAAGATCAATTTTCAGAAACGGATGGTCACTTCAGATTTAAGGTCGGAAAGGCATACAGTTTAAAATAAAACAAGTGTATTATGCTACTCAATTGATCTTCAAATTGATTACGGGTATTTAGCATCACAATGTGTATTTATTTATTTGCTAGTAAGACAACAGAACTTAAAATTTCGTTGATGCAAATAACACACAGTGCGTCTTTCCGGTGTATGACATAAGTACATCTGTTACAATCTGGGCAAGTATATTAAAGCAAATACTTAGATTAAAAAAGGTGTCTGGTTTAGGACAAAATTATAATTAAAAACATTCTTAAAATTTCTGCAAAATCGTGACTTATTGAAAATCGGTCCTTAAATTTAAAAATAATGAGTAATTTTCACTATGATGTCATGTTATTCCCGTCCAAGGCAAACAATACATGAAGGGTAGTCATGTACTTTAATTGCTGATTATTTAAACATAACTGTGTCACAAATTTTATTACTGTTGATTATTTTAAGTTTTAAATATTTTTAATATGGTGAAGATGTTAATCATGATATTTAAAAATATAGAATAAAAAATTGCATATCATTTAAATTGTAGTAGTAAGGAGTATGTATGTATGTGTATGAAGTTGTTAGAAAATGTTAATATAAACAATTAGTGGCTTCTACAATGTTAAAAAAGACAATAAAAGTTGCTTTATATATTATGTTGTAAAAGTATACTATAATATTTCAGAATATACTATGGTAAAATTATGGAAATCATTTAAGAATGCCACATCTATTATAATTAATATATTAATTGTCTAATAATTTTTTTTTAAATACAATTTCTTTATTAATTTTGCAATAAAGTGATATTTTTTACCAGCTAATTTAAATATATGTATTTATGAAATTGTTTCTGTTTTGTTTGATTTTGAACAAATTTGTACTATAGTTATCTCACTTGCTACATTTAAAAAATTGTGTAAATTTGATATAGAAGTTACTAAAAGAAAAATAGCGGAATTCATTAATGATTTCTAATATTTGTTTTAAATTGCGAAAGACCAAAAATGTCTTCCAATATAAATAATAAAGCTTGTCTGTGATAATTAAGAAAATCTAAGGTGTTTTTTTATTTTATCAGAAAGTTATGCATTGTTAAAAACATAATAAATGTTTACAATATCTATTTGTCTTTTATTTTATCATGTTTAAAAATAAAAATAATAAAATTTATTCATTACTTCTTCTAAATTTGTAAAGCATGACTGAAAATATCATCAAGACTAAAAGTAGCAAGTGAAAGACCCAAAAAATAGAGTTGTAGTATTTGAGCACAACGTCTGTATCTTTGACAACAAAACATGGTGTTAGGTAGAGTAGGCAGAATAAACGCATAATAGAAAATCCGATATCCCAGGGCAACTTCATCTGAAAATGAGAGTTACTTGTAGCAAAAAAACAAAAGTACCAATAAAATAGATTACTGTAAAACTGGAGACTGAATTCTGATAAGATCACAGACGTTAATCTTTTTTTAAAATAAGAGTGTATCGCCTAAATGACATCACCAAAATCTTTTTAGTTTAGGTATGTTCGTTCTTGTCAGTACAAGGTTTGTAAAAGGATCTTATTTTTAATCTTACGCTAAACGTTTTTAAACTCTCTTAATATGAAAAGTGAATTAAACTGTAAAGATCTATCTTTTTTTGATAGATATATATTACAGAATGGAAATTGAACAGAAAATAGCATATTGATGGTTGCGTGGGTAAATCAGAGAGTAAGAATGGAACACGAGGAAGTGTGTGAATAATATAATTTTATATTTCACGAAACGAGTATAGGTCCGATAAATAAATTATAAAATCCGTACTAACTGATCCTGCAGTATCATAAAGAACGCTGTACTCAGCCTCCAGGTGAACATACACCCATAAAGTGGCTGATATGATAAATTGAGGTATTGTTGGACCCGCCCATACCGTCCAAGCCAAGAGTGAAAAGGCGCTTCTAAAAAATATTTATGATTAATTTCATCATATGAATATATTATAGAGTGTGGTTCATTATATAATTATATTATATAGTGTTGTGAATTTATTTAATCTGTAATAATTGTTTATGCTTGCTCTAGGGATGTTTTTTATGACAAAAAAGCAATGTGCTATTAAAGATTTTTAACTTAGAGTATCCTGTTCGTAAAAGAAAGCGCTGGGCAGCGCGAGTGGCATTAAGCAGTGGCAAGAGAAGTATACGTTTACATACTCGTCCTGCTCACTTCCCTGCTCACTACGGCTGAATGTAAATGAGGCAGTAGTCTTTTTAATGCCTCATTTACATTCAGCTCCTTTCACTGCTCCTCGCGCTGCCGGCAATAATTCCCTTAATACTGCTGTGGCAGGATCGAGGGATTTGCGTGTTTACATACTGCCCTTTTTCTCACTTCGCT
>JAOPUB010004437.1:0-12011 GCA_027564055.1 Neptis clinioides
TATAAGAGGTGTAACTAAAAACTTTCTTTTATATATATAGATTGCCATTTGACAGACAGGCAAAAACCCTAAGAAGATGTTTGAATCTCTTTATTTAGTAACAAAAATTTATATACGTGGTAAATTGTACCCGGGCATGTCGTGGCTGGTTAACTAGTTTAAAATATATCTCCGAATTCAAAATCAGTGAAAATTAAATTTCAAAATATCAAAAGTTCATGCAAGATGCAACGGGGCATCTATTTATAGACTGGTCCAGCAAGTTTGGCTAAGAAATGCTACCTGCGCCTGACTCATACAAAGGGAAATACCTTAAACCGTATTTTAGACCTTACCCCTTTGCTTTAGGGTCTAAATTAGTGTATTGAGTGATGATCAAGTACCTGAAGATCAATTAGTTCCTTACCAATTTATTGTTGTCATTCAGTCAGTGTTCGAACTTCGGTGAGACAAGTGGTGTATTGTGATTTAATTGTGCAGTGCATTTCGAGGTCATTTGGATTTAGGTAATTTTTTTTAAATGTATTATTTACGTTAACAGTAGATTAAAAAAAACAATTCCATTACTTTAGTATTTTTTTCTATAAATTCTAAAGGTATTATTTGTTGAGATATTAATTCAAAAGGTAAATTGAAAGTGTTCCGCCATTTTGAAATTCATGAAAGTTTTATTTTAATTTTACTGACTTAAGTTACATAATAATGAATTTAAAAAATAGTTTTCTATAATACCTGTGAGATAAATAAAATATTTAGTATATTGTCAGCCATTTATATTTAAATAATAAATAGTTGTTTTAAATAAAATGGATATTTGTGTGATTATAACAATAACTAAATATGTAAGTTATCAGCCATTTTGAAATTCATGAATTTTTCTTTTTTACCTAAAATTTCAACACAGAAACGTAATTACAATTTAAAGTTTGTATATTTGGATGGCTGTAAAAGCGTCAGTAGCTCAGTAGTTCAGGCATTCGACTCCCGTTCACAATCGAAAGGTCGTGAGTTCAAATCCCAGACAAGAATACAAGTACTTTGTAATCCAGCTCATCTAAGCGATTCTCATATAAGCGATTTTTTGTTTCCGTTTAAGCTAAGGAAGTTCACACAATGTTAATTACTACAATTAGAAATAGTTTCGGAGATCTTATTACTTGACTCAATATCAGATGATGGTAGAGATTATTAGATGGGACAATTCTAAAGTCTTGATACAATTTTGCAGTGTTTTAGTTTTACCAAAATTCGTGAAAACTTTGACCTGGAAATAATATAGCATTACCTATTAGTATTTCCGCGAATCATACGTGCCTTGTAAAAACTTAATTAGGGCGTAACAAAGTGATGAAAGTTTACTGGGTTATTTTATTAGTTTTAAAATATGACACTCGTTCCTACTGTACACAAACATATCATTGTTCAAACATAAGTTTGTGGTTAGGATGCTTTAGTGCGCGGATTAAGAAATGATAGTTGTTGTCCGTTCTAATGATAGGGCTTGCCGCAATCAACGTGCCTAATATACCTAACACGATTAGAAATATTTTTTTCTAAATTAAATTGTGTAATTTATATCATCATCAGAAAAGATGGTAGTCCTTATGCTTGATTATTTTCTAGATAAATTTATTCTTTTAAACTTTTTTAGTGAAAATGAACTGAGAGTTAAATTTATATTAAATGTCCAAAATTGATCGTATTAATATAATTTTTCAAAAATATAATGTACTTATTTAGCAAATTTAGATCTATATACGGATATAAAAATTAAATATTAATTATATTTTACTTTAAAAATTAGTGTATTTTAGTTTTGAAACTTTAACTGTAACCATTGTCACCTTTTCGAACTTTTAAAACGGTTCTCAAGGTCAATACTATAAGTTTAGCGTTTCATCTAAAATATAGCATAATTAATAATGCTAAAATCTTATTATAGTTATCAAGTTGGATTATTGCTCTACAAATTTTGTCCTTGGAGTTATTCTCTGAAGTCCTTGGACTAATCGAAACTAAACATCGGCTTGTTTGCTAGAGCTCTCGCGTGATCGGTCGACTGACTTCTTCGTCAATGATTCAGTTTGGCTATCCAACGAGAGAATACTACCCCAATCTGGCATTTTGCCAAGAAAAAGTTTCTGTGTCTTCAAATATAGTAAAAAATGCGATACCGTACATTTAAAAAATCTAAGATTTAGATATTTTGTGATTGAGAAGTTGAATGTGATATGTTGATATCATTATTTGTTTGAAAAATGAGTACTTACCATTTAAAAAAATGTATATATAAGAAACATATTAACCCTTAATATTTTCATACTATGATAATATTACAAAATATTGTCGAGGAAGAGTTGTTAATGAAAATTAAAGGGAGTTAAGTAGAATTTTTAATTTGTGTCAACAACCTTACTCTTGATTCTCATTTCCAGAATGATATGGTCGGCGTCATAAGCAAATTCTGTAAAAACCGAAAATATTTGAGTATGGCTTTAAACATAATTTGTATAATATTTGACAACAGCAAGATTACAGTTAAATAATTCTCACAGAATGGACGAATTTGTCTTATTATACATTTTATCTTTCTGTGTTGTCGTTTCTTTTTTATCGTAATTTATAACAAGGTATAACTTTCTTAGTAGGTATCCGCTTCAATAATTATAATTAATAACCAGCGTTTAATGCTATAGGCGTCAATGCCTAAATGCGTATAATAGTGACATGGTAGTTACTCTACTTGGATTCCGTTTTTGTTTCGTAGGAAGAACGAATAAAGTTTTAATAAATATTCATGCGTATACTCGAAGGGCGGAAAATATATTTGTAACACAGTAATGTTTTCTCCATATTTATGTATCTTAGAAAAAAAATATAAAATAACTAATAAAATATCAATCTTATTTTATGCCGTTGTTGGTTGTTTACAGTTGTTCCGGAGACCGTAATAAGCTCCCCACGTCCTCTCGGTCAACAGTCGCCTTTACCGGGCATCGAGGAGGAGGACGATTCCGACTGGCCCCTAGAGGACGCTACAGACGCGACTCTGACCCCTTCTTATAGAAGTACGAGAAGTAGTACAGATACCGCGTACACTTCTTCCAGAAGTTCGGGAAAAAAGCGCAGTTTCGGTAGCCCGTCGTCGGTAAAGATATGCATATCGGCGGCGGCGAGAAAGTCTAATAAAGCGCGTAAACGTGGCTCAGGTGTCGTCGGCGCCTCGCCTGCAGGGCCAGGAGACGAGGCGTCCGCGCCTGCACACGGCAGGATGCAGGCGGAACAGGGGAGCATTGGCGAGCTACAGAAGTATCATGGAAGGTACCTCAAGAGCCGTCGCCACACTCTTGCTAATGTCCGGTGAGTAGAGCGAACATACCATATCTGTTATTATATGTTCTATAATATATTAATTATTATTTAGAATACAAGGATATAACATAATAAAATAACTCATATTATGATAGTTATTTATTTAACTGGTTGTATGATAATTCAAAAACAAAAAGGAGAAAATAGAAAAGGTTTTAAAAAACATATTTTATAGCCGCAGGTAGATTCAAAGCTCGTAAAAGTTGATGAGTTATAAAACGAGGATGTTTAATTATGTCGGCTTATATTTATAGGCAATGATTACGATTGAAATAATATTTTTATTAGTATAAAAGGGATTGCGCAATATCACAGTAAAACATACAACATATAACTTTTCTTAAAAAAAAGGTGAACAAATTGTTGTTATGATTGGTATGATAGGTAATTTACCATCTCACATTGATAAAAATTAGTGATGTATTGACTAGATCTGTATCTGACTAGATCTGTTTTGATGTGTGAGTATATTTACATTTATTTTAATTACTAGACAAGTGCGATAGCAAAATCTGCCAAATACAATTATTATGTAGTATTTTTATTTGAGATAGAACAAATAATATCGTATGTACCGACACGTAACGGTTTTTCTTACCCTCAGGATCCAAGATCTTTTAACTAGCTACATCCCTAGGGTAAGAAAAAGTTTTTTTTGTATGCGGTACGAAAAATACTATAGTGAAATTTTCAGATTATTTCCTATACACATACGAAATATTTCTCATGATTCTATGTGAACGAAAATGGCCTAGTACTTTACATTCCTATATGTTATGATTACTGATGATGCTGATTTTAACTTGAAATCTTTTTGTATTTCCCAAAGCCATGACCTACAGATAATATTTAATAACAAATTACCTACACATTTGGATTTTTTTCATATACCTAGTTAAAAGGCCATTCCACATTCCAATTCATCTTTGTATCTGAATACTGCACTGGAATACACCTTCTCATTATGATTCCTTTGCGACAGTCAAAATATACGAGTAACATTTGCAATAGATAGTTGATTGGTATGAAAACGATACATTTCCTTTTTCTGACACGCTTTCAAAACAAAACCATGATGGGCTTGGCCGATTAGTCGGCCTACTGACTAATAAGCTAAACAGCCAGAGTTGTAGTCGATATATCTCTAATAAACATATTTTTTTTGGAAAAATAATATATGAAGGGTAAATAGTAAGAGGAATATGTAAATCTAAATCCGTTTAACTAACTGTTGACCAGACTACTGTATATAAAGATTTACTGGTACATAAATCAAAATGTAATTTGAAGCGCTTCAGGTGAACATTTTCTTCGTAATAAACATTCAAATAAAATAAATAAATAACAATAACGCGAAGCTTAGGTGCGTATTTTACAAAAGTCGAGTCGTTTGCGTTGGCTTGAGACACCTGCTTTGTATTCCATTGAAGATATCAAATGGAAGCGATTCATAAAATGTAATTGAACTGCCAAGATAAAGTACGGTCCATTAAAATATCCGCAGAATTATTATTGTAACGACGACGTCTAGCTTATATTTAGATTTTTAATAGATTTCTATCTTTTCTATAAGTTCCTTTCTCACCGTATATTTTTTTTATAATTATTAAATTCTTCGGGATACCCCTAGCGAAGCTAACCTAACCTATGTATATGTGTATACATATCATAGAAAACAAAAAAATTAACAATTGCAACTGTGATTTAAATTTGGATTTGATAAACACGTAACTTAATATAAACAAATATACATTTTATATTTAATGTTCTTTTATAATTATATATAAAAAAAAATCACCAACTACACAGTTCGAAATTAGAAAAATTTCGAAGTTAGTCTTCGTACTGTTAGTTTATCTTTGTTATACTGTCAAGAATGTGCAACCATGCAATAATATAGAAGAATTCAAATATTCTTGTAAATTCAGGAAGTGTTTACCATCATTTTATTAAATTATGAAGAAATGATATCTAAACCGCAGAACTTATGAGAAATGCTTGGTTAAATAGGATTTTAACCGTACTTGATGTACGCTATACCACGACACCCGTAGGCCGAGAAAGTACTTGTACTAGGTAGAAATGGAAATTAATTTAATATAACTACATTAATTTATGGGCTATATAGGACAAGATTAATAGATGATAATGTTTTTTAGTTTTACATTGTCAATACATTCATTTCGTTACCTTTCACTATTTAAGTCATTAATTCCAAATGTCATCTGCAGGTGAAACAAGTTAATATTTTTGTTCCACCACTACCTTAGCTTATTTTTATAGCAAAATAGCCTCCGCTTCGCTAAGGAGTATTTATTATGAATTTAATAAGGAGTAAGGAATAAGGAGTATATAATACTGAAAAAAATATTTTATTCGTGTCTCATGACTTTCAATTAAAACCTCTATACTGAATTTAAACTTCATATATCAAATAACAAGTTCAAAAAATAAATAACCCGAATTAGTCTAGCCGTCTTGGAGTTTTGCGCTTACCAACAAGTTTTTGTGATTCATTTTTATTTATATAGATAGATGAAAATAGATATTAATACTCTTAAGTAGAGTAATATTATGACTATACATCATCATCGATGATGAAAGTAATGCTATTACTATACATATATTATGTATATATTTCTATACATCGTTTTTTTCATGTAACCCTGTGCCACAGGTAACTTATGAAATTCTTGAAAGTAAAATATAAGTAAGTGGTTTGTTTTTCAGAATTTTAACTGTTATTTTAACCTACAGACAAATACCTCATAAAAATGGGGTAGTTTTCCACATATTTCCTTCTTTTGTCTAAATGAGTATTAAATTATCTTATTATAAAATTAAAGAGTTAAACAAGATAATAGTTGCACAATATTATATAGACTTTTCTTAGGTTTAGGAAGTAAGTGTTGCATTTACATAAAAAAAATATTATAGTGAAATTCAACAACTTAAACTGAGTCACTTTGATCTACTTTATTTATTAATAATAATTTAAGAATTACAAGCTTCTTCTATAAAATTTTAACTAAACTTCAATATAATCTAATAAATTTTATCTTGATTTTTTTTCTTTAAAACAAAGTTAACTTTAACAGTCAAATTCTGTTTATGTTAATGCATTAGTTCTTTGCCCCCATTTGTTGAACTCTGATGAAATTTAAAGTGCAAAGTCAAGTCCTACGATGAGTTTTCTTCCTATAACACATGTAAGATACTAGGATACCGACAAATCGGTGTCAAAATTATGTGTAAAATGAGATGTGACGCAAGATATAATTTCTCTGTTACACAATGTGATGCTGGAACTATTGTGAAGCAACAATGCGCCATTAATAGTAATAGTAGGATACTTAATGCATGTTCGAGTATTAATCTTTAGATTTTTATGATTCTCACGTCGTCGTAGTTATACGAATACTACCTTGTAATTTATTGAATTTACTACTTCAATTGTATTGGTAACTATCCGACCCATCCTCACTTCTATGAGGTATATTTTCGCGGAACTAAACCGTTTATTTAACTATTTCCTAAAAGTAGCCTAAGTTACTCCATATAACATCAGCTATCTGCCAGTTTAAGTCTCGTTTAAATCGGTCCAGCCGTTTTAATATTACAAACATACACTCTAATTTTATTCATCTGCATTGATGTGTGAATTAAGATTTTGTAAACGACTCTAGAATGATAACATTTAAACTTCTGAAAACAAAAAAGAAAATACGTATATGTAAATATAAATATTAAATACCTATTAAATGACGATTTAGGTTAACTTCTGCAAAGGATACCAATTCTTATAATTTAACTTTAAATGGGACAAAAAATCTGATTCAAATAAAACTATAATGGATTAGGCTGTTTTTCTATTAACTATTGTATTTCCATTAAAAATACCAGCGTTTTTTCGATCACTACAAAAATGGTAAAAGCAAAAATCAAGTATACAGATCCTGTCACTATCTAAGCTATAATATACAAAAAAGTTTGTTATCTATTTTTATCTATAAAACGACATAACCAGAGCTATAATGAGAAACATATAAAAATTGACATAAATTATTTTATTTTTCTTGTATAAAAATCTAAATAACGAGTTTCTTTATATCTCCTCGCTGTAAGAAATAATGTATTACTTTTATAACGGTTCTTTAGCAATAAAAAGAAGTAAAAGAATTTGTTAATTGAACGAGTCTTTTATAAAACTGGTTAGTTTATTACCATCTAAATAGAGTTATTTAGCTTTTAGCAAATATTTTACATAATATTTTTACGAATTCTGTAGTTTATTTTAATTTATTCCATCGTTTATGGGTTTTTAAAAGAACTAATAGTTTTATAAATCTATTTGGCATTTTATTACCATCATTATAATTATGTTTTAAAAATCAGCCAAGTGTGAGTTGGATTCGTTTATAGAGAGTTCCGTAACACCCGAGGAATTAGTCAGGAGCAGAATTATGTTACTATTGGGATACTGTTATTCCCTGAAATCAAAATAGATCCAGGCTAGTTTTTATGCATGATGATACAATAAGCCTACGGTCACCAGATATTACCTAATAATAATAAAATATTAGTAAGTTTTCTACAGAACCCTAAAAATATTTACAAATATCAGGAACATTTACCTACAATACTTATTAAGTTGATATGTTTAAAAAAATAGGTTTATTAAACGTTCTAAAATTTAAATGTAAATTTTCTGAGGATTTTAAATGGATAGATTATAACACAACATTATTTACTAATACATCTAGTCATTAAATTGCCGCCTATCCCTAATAGTAAGTTTTATAGCTTTTTCTTTCGAGCAGCCCTTAAACCACAAATACATTTCTTTTCTCTCAAAAGAAAAGGAAAAGCTTAAAGGCGTGAGAACCAAAGGTAACAATAGTCTATATACAGATCGACAACAATGATTAGGGTTAAAGACCGATTTATGTGCTCGACTTGAATGAGTTATGTAAACTGAAACAATGCAGGTATGCTATGAATGACTGGTTTTGTGTTGTTATGTAAACGGGAACTATATCTAAATGATTATGTTAAAAACGAATTGGGACGTTCGGTAAATTTTAACGGAAATAAAAATGTGTAAAGATGATTTACCAAAAAATTGGAGAAGAATACTTAAGGACCAGTGATAGCCCAGTGGTTAAGACTTGATGTCTTACTCGGGAAGTCCGGGTTCGATCCCACACTCGGCACACATCTCTGACTTTTCCTAGTAATGTGTGTTTTAAGAAATTAAATATCCCTTGCTGTAACGGTGAAGGATAATATCGTGAGGAAACCTGCACTCCTGCGAGTACACTAAAGTTCTCAAAGGTGTGTGAAGTCTGCCAACCCGCACTGGGTTCCCCCCATTCTGTGGAGGAGACCCGGCTCAGCAGTATGCCATCGAAGGGTTGTGATGATGATGTCTTAAGGACGGCATAGATGGGTTCAAGGTAAGCCTATGACGGACGATAACTAGCACTAAGTTTCAGTTGGCTAATATTACCTTACCAAAAAATTTATTAATTTTACTACAGGGAGGGGCAGGGAATAAAAGGCAATATTTGTTAATTCAATTATAGAAGGAATCGGCGACTTACTTGGTTAAGAATACTATTAGTTTGTTAATACTATTTCTTTTTTAAAGATTACTAGGTAGAGTTATTTTTAAAGATTTTTTTTTAATCTGGAAACATTTTTTCATGATCTTGCTAGATAATTGACTTTCGACAAATTTACACAAAAATAGAAAATCGGTTTAGGTATTTAGAAATAATTAAGATACCCTTTAAGTTATAAGAAGAATAATATAGAAGAACTATGTGTATTATGAGGACTAAGTTTTTAAAGCATATATATACGAAGACTATATTTATAAAGACCTTTACTTGTAAAGAATTTTCATTCTTACTAATAATACTTTAAAAGTATAATTAAATTTTTCTTTGAAAACGTATTTACTCCTAATTCCGTTAATAGTTTTAAGGATTCTTATAATAATCTTTTATACAATACAATTATAGTTGCAATGTCATAACATAGTTATCGTTAAATCACTTAAATAGTTTATACTTAACGGTAATGACCGTCATAAAGATATAATACTAGACCTTGGTGATCTTTTAGCCCTGATACGTCCTCATATGTTGACGGAGAATACAAAAGATGTCGCATATTGTAGAATTTTAAATGTAAGCTTCTATACTTTATATTTTATTATCATTTTTAATAATATTAAGTTTATAGAGGTATAAAATATAATAAATTTCTCGGAAGGTTTTTTTATCGCGTGTTGTATTTACGTTACTTCTAAACCTTCGAAATCATCTTTATAAGTAATTTTATAAAACAAAAAGGTTTTGATTGTGATTTTCAAACAATATTTAGGATGATTAATTATTAGACTTTATTTTTAGCCTGTAAAAATATATTCATTCGATTTTCTATTGAAGCTGTTGCTTAAGGAAGCACTGAAGTAAATAAATTTTAAATCTAAATTAGACAACAAATTTTAAACATTGTTTGTAATTTTTTTAGAAATCAACAGAGCAAATGTATAGATGTAGTTTTAGAATATTAAATATTAATGTAAAAACAAAACTTAGATTGTTAGGAGGAAGTAAAATAATTCTAAATGGGTCTTTATCTTTAGAGATTAGTGCAGCTCAAATGGAAAGTCTAACCACAATTTGTGTCTGCGGAAGAAAAGATAAACTTCATGCTAAAGTTTACAATGTACGGTAATTACAAAAATGTCAGCTATTCTGATATTATCAACGATGAAGATCAATGTACGCTCATTATGTCATTAAAATGCATCTCGGTGGTTGATTTATACGAAATAATGATTGGGACTGCACGCAACTACAATTGTACATACGGATGAATTAAGTTGTATACATCACGCTACTTTAATGATAAATATGTTTTATTTACTAAAATTCTTAGAAGAAGCATTTGTTTTACAAAAAAGATTAATTAAATTACAATTTTTTTTGTTACCAAACCCATTATCTGGCTTTTTTATAATGTCTGATATTGCATTTAACTTACGACCATAACGTCAATCATGGACGCAATAAAAGAAAGAAAAGGCAGACTTGGTTCACTTTAGAATTTTCCTGGCCTACCTAACAAATATTAATTATACACGAACAAATCACAAAAATTGGTCGTGTTTTCAAACCTATCATAAATGAATATTGCAGATAATAAAATGTCGAAATTTTAGACTTACTAGAAAAACAAATTGCTATCCCTATGCTGACAACTTTGTGGCTAAACCAATACTTAAATTACTTCATAATAATTAAAATTTATTATGAAAGATATAAATAATATTAACTCAAAATTTTTCCATCATAAGTGTCAATATCAAATTATCAGAAACTGAATTTTAATTAGTAATTCTACTTACATAGTCAGACAAGCTCTTCATGCCGTACGGAAACCGTTCTCTGTCAGGTACCAGCATGCCCCTGGGGTCACGCTCCCTCTCTGGCCAGCAGTCGTCCACGTTGATGTATTCGTATCCAGCTGCAGCATAACCCTCGTTCACCAGAATATCTGTCATCGTACGGAATAGCCGGTCACTGAAAGAAACAATATTGTATCAATTTCGAAAACCTTTCATTTTTTATTATTTATCTAAAGTTTTATCTTGCTTAAAATAAGTTTAGTATTCGATATAAAATTCTATAATACTTTAAACTGAAAATATTATCACTAAATAATTAAAATGTTTGCTAAATACTTTTAATTAAATAAATACGTACCTTATACAATTATCAGGATCATTCTTACAGTCAGTATTACACCTGAACCGCTCCCAGGCCAGCCAGGCCATCGGAGGCGTCAACGCCAAACCATTATCTAACCCAGAAATCTTCCCCAAAATACACACTACAACTAACACGATCCACACACATGATTTCCACGACGCCATCTCAACCAAAAAGAGAAAAAAATAAATATTATCTCCTTAAAACTCCTATCCTCATTATTTTTAACAATTTATTTGAAGTACAGATTATGTAAATATCAATCTGTCATTCCTTAAGTAAGAAGGTTTTAGTTTATCGGCTGCTCAGCGATTATCTGTAACAAAGAAAAACAAATATAAATGATATTGAACTTTAAATTGGTGAAGCATTTCCTATTGCAATTACTACAATATTTATTCTGTTTATAATACATAAATCATACTAATGGATATATGTTACGATATTTTTAGATCAATTGTTATGTTATAATATCACGATTCTTTACATAAATCGTGCCCAGGTTATGTATAAATTAGTAAACTTCATTAGTGAAGTGTTAGACCACGATTTAAAAAAAGATTTGTAGCACTATCATTAAAGATAAAAACATGAAAATTCCACAACAATTTTGTATTATTGCAAAGTTTTCTTTTGAATTCTATTATATTTTTTATATTGTAACATATAAATTAGTTTTACACGGTGCATTGCAACATAATAGGCGTTTATGAGTGAGACAAAAGTTTAAAAAATGCTGCTTTAATTTTTTGTGCTTTGTATTCCTGTTATTTCGATAAATTAATAAGAAATTAGATTAATAAAAAAAAAGGAACAAAATATACTGTATGATACAAAACGAAATTAAGCAAAATA
>JAOPUB010004761.1:0-12003 GCA_027564055.1 Neptis clinioides
CTCCAAATTTTATATGTATTGATTTCTAACACAAACAACAACACAGCCTAACGTTCATGTATAAAATAACTTCAGCATTGACTTGAATAGTTGTCATTACGACTAAGCGAATTAATAAAATAAGGCTCTTATATAAATCAATACAAAAGAAATCTATAATAGAAAATAACATATATTATTATCTCAGTAAAACTAAGACTAAGGTACCGTTTTGTACGAGTGTTAACAGGCAAAGGCGAAATAACAAATTATTTTTGATATAAAAATTAATAATGTAATCACCTATCATATCTCGAAAAAATATCCGAAGCTTGCACTCGTGAGTAAATTTTATATTTTTGTTTTGTCCTGGATAATATTCCTAACAATCTGAACGAAGTATAAGTCGTATATTTGGGTCATCGAAGGAATTATTAAAAGGGAACATTATCTCTTACGTTTTGGAAAGTTCAACGGGACTATTGATGCTATTTTATAAAGTTAAAAATTTGACCAACCTAAAGTCAAACCATATTCTATTAGATGCAGAAATAAAAATACAAATTACTTATTCGGTTCATACATAAAGGAATTCTGAAGTAACAAAAAGAAAAAAAAACGGATTGATGATTTCTTTTTTTGAAAGTCGGTTGAAAAATAACGTATAGCCCATTACACTAGTTAGTATGTTAAAAAGTTTACATCGCGCAGTAACAGTGTGTAAATAGAATAAAAAAACAACACAGTTTGGTATTTATATTACTAGTACGGATAGGGATATAAATTTAAAAATGTTTCATATTTGCATTCGGTGTTTTGTGTGTATTTGGTATACTCTCATTTTTATTTGGATGGAGGTAGCATGTTATGAAGGCAAAAATCCATTAAACGCCACGTCAAATAATTTCCCATGTGACGTTCGCTCGCGGCCCGTAAAAGAGGCACTATTGCCCCCGCCCAGTGGTGGATAATATTACTTTATGACCCGCGGGCCGGAGCGCAAATGTAAGTAAATTGGCGAATAAAGACAACGAGCGCGCGAGCATTGCGGCGCGCCGACGACACCCACAGTACGGCAGTACGACTGCCAGCGCCACCCCGCCCCGCCCGTAAATACCGCGAATCCTCCTCTAAAATAAAACGATATCAATAATTCTTACGCGATCTAAAAGTGTCTCCAGTACTTATACTTTCAATAAATATTTTAGTATTGCACTTATCAAAGATACGTGCATTACATATTACATGTAAAAATCTAAATTAGAATTTTTAATTCAATAGCCGTGTATTTTATTATTAGCCATTCCTTCCAGACAACCTTAAGGTTAAGAAATAGTGTATTGAATGGGTAATAGGGTGGTGCAACCATAAACTACATTCAAATAATTACAGCCTAATACTTATACCAGATACATAAATACAATAAATATATAAATATTCTAATTATATATTAATAAATATCATAAAAATAAAACAACTAATGTCTTCGGTTTTAATGCATGAATGTCATTAGCGTTTTTCCGAAAGCAAATAAAAGTCTTTTACTGAGTTCTTGCAAATGGGGAGAGACTTTAAATATTATACTTATGCTTTGTGGTAAAGAATTCCATAGTGTTTTGGGTACAGTGAACGATTGCGTATTAATTTTTGAGTTGTGTATGGGCGTTTTAAGCATAAGACTTCGTGTACCGTTTTTAATGGGAATATCATAGAGATTATAAATATCTTTACGAAATAGAGTCAGGAAAAATACCTGCTTTGTTTCTAGAGCGCTGAGGTGAGAGCAATGAACAAAAATAATGTAACTATTGTCATACAGAGTCTATTGTTTTTTCTAATTTAAAAACATGCCCTTCTAAACTTAAAGTAATCTAAACTAAAAAATGTACACTTAATTTGTATATTATATGTAAATCCATGAGAGTGCGAGATATTTCTCCGCAGAAGTGTAGGTCATCTCGTACTCGTGCTGGACATTAGATTTTCTGTCATTATTTTAAACTACTACCAAACTATTATCCTTTTACTAATATTAAAAAGTTATTTATTAATATTTCAAAGATTTTAGTAATGTATTAACTTTTTTTTTTAATTGTCACACCTTTGGAAGGTTTTAGGTAATCAAGTCTTACATATAAAATGTCTCGAGTAACACCAAATACATTAAAGTTACCAAATCAATATTCCTATCAATAATATTTCTATTCACCTAGTAGGTATGATAATATTATAATGTAGAAAAATAATTTAAATATGTTTTATCAGTAATGTATATTTTTTAATATTAGTAAAAGGAATCACTTAAAAAAAGATTTTGTGTCGGTCCTTCATAACGGTTAAAACATGTTTATAATTATTTTTAACCATTATGAAGGTTTACTATTTAGTAGACACTTTTTTTAACGAACAAGATGGCGTTGTATCTTTACATGATAATTTAGGAAAAACTAGATCAGATATAATTAAGTTTAAAGCACCAAAGCTTTAAAACGATGTAATATGCACACAGGTTTAGGAGTGCAAAATACTTACAAAGCATTCATTGTGGTTGATTTTTAGCATATTTGTAAATTTTTTATTCTGGATCGAATCTCCTATACTATTGAACACATAATAAATTTACATGGCTTATGATTTTTACTCTTGATAAATGTTAAAGTTATTTTTTCAGATGCTTCCTAGATAAATCCTGCATCAAATGGTAAAAGTAAAATCCTAAAAAGTCTTGTATATTAATTAAATCCCAAAAACAAAAATAAGGATCGAGTATACTTCCTCTCCTATATACTTATAAATTTTAATGCAATAATAATATTGTTGGTGAATTTAAATTGAAACATTACTTTGTCTAAATGTAATATCTAAATAACGGCTGCTTTCTAAACAATTTGAATTGTAATTTCAGTTTGCATTTTTATTCAATCTCTTCTTGTGCGAACACATTTCCTCACAACGCGCAACGCAGCGCTCACGAACGCTGTGGAAAGACAAATTGAATAAGAGATTTAAAATTACCTACTATTATTAAATATGAATCCTATTTCCATTTCCGGTTTGTGTTAAAAAAACAATCTATTGAACTCTCCTGTAGCAGAAGCATTCATTTGCAGAAATTAATTTGTTAGTTTGGGATGTTTTTCAACTGAGTTTTTAAATCAGTATTGTAACCGATTAGATTGGTACTTTGCATTTACTATTGTTGTTGTTGTTGAGTTTTTGTATGACTTCGTTATTCACGTACACGTTGACATCTCGAACGTATTTTCATTTTCTTAACAGCAACCGGAAATGTGATATATCAGTATGAATAGTGATATTGCGCACACTGAGTGGACTGCAACTTATTATTGGCAGTTTAAACGTGTGACGTTTAGGATTTTGACAAATAGCAGATTCGTGGGACTCGCTCCCCCCTAAAATTGACATGTGCCGAAAGAAGGTAAAAGTATACTTTATTGGCGCGTGCAATTTACAATTATATAGTGTTCGTTTTCAAATATATTTTTATTTTAAAACCAACATTTACTTGCCATCAGTGGCAAAACCTGCCGTTTTATATTTAATTCTTATGCTAAGATATTCCTAAGATATACCGGTTACATCTCATCATCATTACTTCTAATTTTAGTGTTTATCCCTTACTTTTTAGTGCATTTATTAGGGTTCAAACCATCGGTTAAATAAAAAATCAACCTCAGGTTATAGAAGTTTTATATAGGTATGTAACTTAATAATTTGACAGAATATATTTCTTTGAATATTTTTCTTATAATTGTTTTGATTAATTTATTAATATTTTCTTCCATACCTTCAACAACGACTTCCTTCAAATCTTCAAATACGACGTTTCAGACGTCTTTATGTTTTCAAACGTGAGTACGGTACGAATTTCTGAACAATAGTTTGGGCGGTCTGCCATATTGTATTTAGAATGTCACATAGCTAACATTTCATTTTGATCTGTTGGGGACAATTGCTTTAAAATTCATTTGCAAAATTTGATTCCAAACAATCACACATACGAAAACTGCAAGAGCATTTTCTATCGTACTACTAGTTAGTGTAAACAAAACACATCTAGTTGGGGCCTTAGTACAATCGAATTGTTTCTAGGCCCCCCACTAGGTGGATCCGAGGGCACGATCGCTGAGGCCTACGAGTATGTCTAGCTGTACAACGCGACGTCCATAAGGCAGAAACAACGATGACGATTTCTTTGGGGAAACCTATTTTGTATTAATTTTAGTCACATTTATTAAAATTTTATATATTAGTCGTTATAATTATTTAAAAATAATTTATCTATAATTCTGTTTATCATATCTATACTTATAAATGAAATTAAAGTAAACTCGTATCTATTTACCAACCCCTCTCACCGAAGGTTGTCTGTGAGAAATTGCTATAACTAGCAATAAGACCGCCTTTGCGCACTCGCTGTAATTGTTTTAGTTTTATTTTCTAGTATTTCCGTCTTATATGTATGGTGTACAATAAAGTGCTTATCTATCTATCTATCTATCTATCTTAAGTATCTGTCTGAAATTCAAAGTTAACAGCTTTTCACTGAATGCATAAGGAGGTATGTATATACTGCACTTACATAAAAAAATATAAGATTCTCAGCTGTTTACTCTAAAACAATTATTATCAATTATATTAATAGCTGATGTGATAAAGAGTAACTTAGGCTAGTTTATTTTAGAATAAGTAAATTGAGTTCCCCGAAAACAAAATACACCTCAGTGAAACGAGGGCAGGTCGGCTAGTGCTTTATAGATGTATAAAAAAGAAAACATTTTATTCCCATAAATAAGTTATTTTCATTTCGGTAACCGCTGTATGGCCTAACGGTCTGATGGAGATGTAATTTTACAGCCTGCGAGAGAAATTAAAAAATTATTATTTTTTTTGTTACTGTCCTTTTTAGCTTTTAATGTTATGAATAGATTTTGATGCGAATAAGGATGGAAATTTGGAAAGAATTGACGTAAACAACTAACGAATAAAGGAAATATACTTTTGATCCCTATTCGTAAATATTGTCATGTATTACATTTATCAAAATCACTAAAAAGCAAGAAATAAATCATTTTTAACAAAAAATTGAACCGATTTCCACCTGGCTGGTTCGGTACCAGCCTTCTAAATCCAACCTTCTAGATTATTTAAGTGTGTTTTTACTTTTTAGTGGATTTTATATAGTTAGAAGTTGGTTAAATTTTTTGTTAAAAATGATTTATAAACCAACTCTATTCACAAAGCTCTTTCTTCAAACAAGATACATATTTACGTCTTGCTACTTGCAAATATATAAAGCTTAGTAACAAAAATGATTGAAATTCACAAGTAGCACTGTCTCTCAGTTTGAATGCAAAGTGTTGTACATGCAGAAACACTGTTGAGTTAAATGTCTGCACCGACAGCGAGAGATAGTGCACGTCGATACATCCTCCATACTTCGAGTACATCGTCTTGCAGATAAATACAATACTGATCTTTAACACTATAAACATAAAGCTCGTATTATGAACTTTAACAGAAGACCTCTATTACGGTGACATGAATTTGCTGTGTACCCTTATATATTTAAACACTAATTGCGATCTAAACATAATATTTATTTATAAAAATAAACATATATCAATAGAGATATATTGTTTCAGGAAATATCTTAGCTAAATATTTATGTACTTGAACAAATGGCTGTTTATTTAAGTATTATAAGTTAACAACACCATAGTTCATTTTATTGTATTTTAATTATACCCATGTAATAATTTAAAGCAAGTATAACCTCTGTCCTAATAAATTAGTATCACTTGTCAAACGCTCACCTGGTAATCAGTCTGACAGTAATGAGGATGACGCGTAGGATAATACTAGAATTCATAGAATTAAAACTACACTTTTTTAAATTTTAATTTGCAAAAAGTCGGGAGCTGGTATATAATGCATATACTCGTTTATGAAATATTAAATACCGAATACAATAAATTACAGTTCTTACAAATTATGGGTACTTAAATATCTTTAGTGGGAATAATTGCATGGGACCCTAAAGAAAACCCTTAAAGTACCTACATCAAAATCCAAAATTAAAATATCAACTATCATGTTATATAATTTAAATTATTTTTTCTTCATATTAGACTTTTATTAGATTTTAAAAAATTGAACGTAATCTCTCGAACCTAATTCTGTGAAACTCGTAACTTAACGTAACGGATTACGTCGTTTTATTTCTAACTATATGGGCTCCATGAGTTCCATGTCATGTTATTATAAGTAATAAATATGTCAGATAACATCTTAAAACCGAGAGTGAGAAACCCGATTTTTGGACAAGGGGATGTGATCATACGTGGTGTTACATCTAATATTATTATAATATTGCATTGTCTTTTTGATTTACACAATATGTATGCTAAATTTCAGTTCAGTTCAATTGAAAGTGGGTTAAATTAAAGTGGGTAAAGTCAAATAAAACAAATATTTTGAAATCAATATGAAGGTTAATAAATAACAGCAGCAGTGAGTAGTAACTTGTAAATAATGTAATGAAAACTGGTGCATACTTAAGAAGGGTAAACAGTGAAACGAAAAGATTTATTAACGATTTGTTTACTTCAATTAATAAAATTAAGCCATTTTAATTGCTTTCCGTATCCGAAATGAAATGTATGCTATTTGTTAATTATTACAAGTACTGCAAATCAGTAAAAGTATCCAGGAATGTTGAACAAATTATATTTCATTTCAAAACGATCGAGATGAATGTCTTAACCTTGTTGATTATTATGGATCGTTCCATTAGCTCAAGCGATCGGGGGCGCTAGACGTAACATTTTGAAATAGAATAAAGTTTTGAATAAATCAAGAATCAATAGTACAAAAGCGTGGTTTAAATTTATTAATTTTTAGGATAATTTTAAGTAAGAAAATATGAATATTGTAAAGTGATTTTTGCTGTGAATATAGAAAAAGGCATCAGGTGTATCGGCACCAGAGGCATAACACAAGTAATGTATTGTTTCAATATGCGGTAGCTATCAAAAAACCCGAGAGCGTCGTATTCGTCGTTCTTTCTTTGTTTGGTTTATATGGAAATATTTACATTACTACCATTCTCTGTGGTTTATAAGTTCGCCGTGACCGTTTCGCTGAACTTCAATTCGTCACGATTTGCTAGAGATATAACAGATATTATTAACATAACACCTAAGAAACCTAAGAGTTTAAAACCTGGTAATAAAATAGGGGGCATGCTTGATTTTGTTGTTAGAAAATTAATTTTATTTGACATAGGACAAGGTCAGTTTTTAATATATAACTATGAATTTGTTACAGTTTCTTTTAACGGTATTTAAGGAGAAAATGAGCAGAGCAGCACCTAAGGGTAAGTTGCCACCGACGCGCATGGACATCGGCAATACAAGAGACAGACACTTGTCTTGCCGATGCGTTGCCACTTTGAAAAAAGAGTGAGGAAGAGGAATGAAGAGAAGGAGCTACGGTTTCAATGGACCAACAATAGCATCAACGGATTGGGAGGCGGAGGGATTGTATTCTAACACGTCCCCTCACAGGTGGTGTGGGTGATACAGATTTCTGATGTAATAATTATGACATTGCTGTTTTCCAAATTTCATATTTCTAAATCAAATAGAAGTCTCTTATAGGTCTTGATCCGTATCCGATCGGTATGCTGGCTACGCATACCGATCAGATACGGATTCGCTTAAATTTCCCAAGAAACATTATTTTGATAGACAGACGTACGAAAAAGTGATTATACAATTTTCCTTCTGATGTACGAAACCGTTTAAGGAGCAATGTATCTCGATTTTTAATTATTAAATACATTGAACTGTCTATTTTCAAATTTCATAAATGTTTTATAATAAAATTCTTATTTACTTAGATGGGGTTTTTTCTTTATTTTCTAGTAGTACTATCAGAAGACGATCGTGCAGCTATATTGAATAGGCTTATAAGCTATAATGAATATGCTAAGAAAAAATAACAGATAAATTATTATAATGAAGTGAAAATCAAAACCTACATTAATCTATTCAAAAAAAAAAGATCTAAGGAAAGATTACTAATTTTATATTAGTTATGGTAAAAAAAGTAAGTGACTTAGGGACTTAGGTGTCTCATATATTTTTAATATTATTAATTGACGTATGCAAGTAACTCTTTTTAATCTATTAACACATAATATCGAGATAGGTAGGAGTGATTGGGGTGTTTCCTCCCCAATGACCGGAACATCACGGCTACTCACGCTATTCAGCTAATGAATTGACAGCCGTCGTACGTCGTACGAACGCTGTTAATCCCAGCTATACAGTACCATTATTGATTAAACCGTTAATTTAAATTGGATACGAATATTTTGAAAATATTTACCATAAATATAGTAATAATACATTATGTGGTTACGCATATTCGGTAAGAACGGACTGGAAGAAAATACATTCATAGTTGATAGTGGTCAACATAAAATTGAAATTAATTTATAAATGTTAATTTCCATTTTTTGTCCATTCCATTCCTGAACAAAGCCAACTTGACATCTAAAGTCCGAATAAAGACCGTAGCATACATTAATACATACTACAATAGCAGCATATACGAGTATTATATGGCATATTAATTATTATGTAATTCTACATGTTGGAGGGTACTTTAAGTTAGGGTAACATTCAAACACTTGCCGGTAGTCACGGTAGAATAATTAATAACTTCCGTTATTTTGATCGCCTCTGATTGGCTGCGGATTCCCATTGGTCCCTTATCCCCCATCAGTAGACGGGGTACCCGCTTCCACTATCTAATCACTTTATATTCACTGATGGACGCAGTAAACAGTTAGTCCATCGAGTGAACTTAATGTGAAGTAGTGTTAGTGAAGTTGTGTAATGCTGGTGCTAGGCTTTGTCGACTATGGTCATGTGAGTACTTTGAAGCGTAATCGCAACGTAGTTGAGTCATCATGGGTTTAGACTAGGTTAGCCTTAAATTAAGATTATGGCTTAAATGGTGAAACTAAGCAGTGGTGGTAAGTATTTACATATGTAACAATGGGGCTCCTCCCTAAACCTACACACTTGGTCGCAAGTCCAAGGCACTGACTGTTTAGGTTTTTTCGTAATTGTAAGAGATATAATGTTTAGTTATTTATCGGTTCATTCGTAAAGCCAACATTGTTTTTACCTTTGAATTTTTAATTTTAAATGATTTATCTAATTTCTGAAAACCATAAATTTGAAATTAAATAATGAAATAACATAGAATTTCTGTGAAAAATTGATATTACTTCTGTTAGACGAATTGTTTTAGTGGAAAGGTAAAGGTCAGAAGTGGAGCCATTTTAATTTCAATAATATTATGTAATATATAATTATGTAATAAGGGTAAATAATTAAGAAAAGAAACAAGAAAATAAATACCTAACTTCTTCCTATAAATACCTAACTAATATTATTTTATGCGGACAAACGAAATTCCTCAACGCGCCCCTATTTCATTATTTATACGAACGTGCATTTTCTTTTCATTGAGGGACCGTTCTAGAATTATTTATCAGTTCGGTACTATATGCATTTGATTTAGGGCTCGTGAAAAACCTTTAGCATACCATTTTGTGAATTATTTATATTTTATCACCTGCTAAGAGAATGATTTTGCTCATTTATTCATTCTTTTAGTAAAAGTGTTGTCAAATTATAGTTTACATCAAATTGTGTTATGTGCTACTATAACCAACGTTATGTAATAAAGACTTGTTATACTAACTCTTCTTTTGTTATATTTGGATGCATAAAAATCATCTTTAATACTTCCAAATATGCCAGTATTCTCTCTCGATCCAAGAGAAAAACACATTTGGACAAAAAGATTTTATTGGGTGTCATTAAGCGGGTCCCGTAGCGGTCGCGAATGGATTACCTATACGTCACAAGTTTCCCACTAACATTCGCAGTTAGTTTACGGTCGGTGTAAAACATGAGTCTTTTACGATTGTCACTAAACATAGTGTCGTAAATATAATTCACGCCCAAAAACAACATGTTCGGTGTCTATGGACGAATAATGGTCATTTCGTAAAGTTACATACGTGAATTATGTCGTAAATTATTTAGTATATCACTATGTTTTTGGTAATTGGAAAATAAAATAAGTATTATTAAAGTTAAAGACAAAAACTTGCTCAATTAGTTTTTTATTAAAAGATTCACTCGTTGGGCTTATTTCTGGAATAAAACTGAAGATACCCGGGATAAAAAAATCTATATGCCTTACCCCATTAAAATTGTAAAGCTGTTTTTGGATGAACAATCATCCGTTTTATTCTTCACTCCCTTCTTTTTTCAGATTATTTGCTTTTTTCAGTATGATAAATAAATAGCTTAGATGGTTACTCAGCTTTTAAAGTATCTGTTTGCTGATTGAGCAACGAACATTCAAAGATTTGCATTTATATTAATAGTCTGTGAATAATTAATAGACATATACATTGTAAAGTATTTCCTGATAATAGTTTCAGGTAGCTCATTTCAGGTCGTGAAAGTTTTAAATGAAGACTATATATAACGATGTTCACCATAACGTTACCTTTAAAAACACCGTACAGAAATTACCCATTGCGCTCATTTTAAGGATTATTTTTATTTAATTCAAGGCAGGTGCGACGCAACCAATGTTATTGTACGATTACCATGTTGATGAAAAGCCAACACCGGGAAACGAGCCATGTGTTTCTACATACATGAGCATGTATAAGTATTTAAAACCTTTATAGATTAATTACTGTATTTCCATTTAAATAAAGTATTTACTATACTTTGCAGTAACACTCAAAAAATAAAAGAAACACGCTCAATGGGTCTCAATTCCCTTAGGCAAATATTTCAAAGAGTTAAATGATACTCGAAACCTATCAGAGCCACTTTAAACTATACTATACTATATATACAGCTTTAATTTTTAAGGTGCTGTGGGTTATATATATGAAATAAGTACTAACTAACTACATTAGGGTGGCGATGGGGCAATAGTAAGTTTTGCTGGTACGCAGATAGCGTTTGTTTCTGTCATCTTGTGTAATAGTTCGAAAGTGACAAACCATAAAAAATTCAACAACTTTTAATATTACGCATACTTTATACAGACATTAAAATTCTTATTAGAAATAAGAATTTTATGACCTTTTCAATAACTGTTATAAATAGATTATATATTTTTTTTATAGTTATGCGATAAAAGGATTATTCACTATTATTAAAAATATAAAGCTTAATTTTCAGTAGCTCAGTGGTTCAGGCTGTGGACTCACGAACACCATCGAGAGGTCGTAAGTTCAAATCCCAGTCATTCAACTACTGACGTGGCCCACTCCTAACAGAAGCGTTCCAGCTTACTTGGAGTGGAGAACAAGAATACTAGTACTTTGTAAATCAAACTGCTAGTTATCTTTATAAGAAAAAAATGTTCTAATCAGTAGGTGTACTGCTTACCATCATTGACAATGTGCGTTTTAAAAGCAAAAGTTTCATCATCTAACACTTTCACTCTGGAGTTACCCGCATCAAGTACGTATATTTCACGTCTTTTGGGACACCTGTAGATAATGTTATATTCATAAATATATTTTAGTTGTTGTATATAAAATAAGTAGTACGATTTATTAATATTTGCTATTTATTTGATTATCAAGACAACAGTTAAACCATAATAAAATCTAAAATTACGGATTTCCTACTTCCTTGAAGTTGCTTAAACTCATTTAGTGTCAATGAAACACAATTATAAATATTAATAGTCTAATGCAATTTAAGATAACTAAGCAGTCTATTTAAAAAGCAACTTCAATGAAGAACCGTCTCATAATACCTAAGAATACTGAAATAAATATTATAACTCATTCATATAAGAAACCTAAGTGAATTTTTTGACGATATAAACTATGTAGCTTCTGTATATTATGTTACATTAAAAAACACTAAAAGCCATGGG
>JAOPUB010005291.1:0-11996 GCA_027564055.1 Neptis clinioides
TGCTACAACACGGCGTAATGGTAACGCTGTGTGTTGTCCCGATCCAAGTTACGCGGATAACTCAACTGAAACTGAAGTGCTAGAGGTAGGTTTAAAAAATATGTAAAATAGCTTAATCACGCAATGTGGTTATTAATTTACAATAAATATTTTTTTATTTGTCACAGATCAATTTTGAATCATGCGGTTCAGAAGTGGAAGCAGTATGTAGTATTAATAATACAATTACATGTCCCGAGGGTATATGTGAAGATGGTCTGGTTTGCTGTTCCACGGCCAATTGTGGTCCGGTCTGTGTGGACGCTGCTAAGATGAAGCTACAAACAGATAGAGTAGATGATACACCGACAAGTAAGAAATACTATGGAACTTTTGTCTTATTCTTTCTTCACGCGTTCGTTTCTTTGTATTTGATAACAGTTAACAAGCCTTTTTACTAATAACTCAAAAACTTTTAGTGTGCGAATATCTTCGTGATTTTGACGAGAAAATGGAAGGGACAGTAGACGGCATGAAACTCGCTCTTCCGGCGCCGACTTGTAAACCTGATGGCTCATTCACACCTCAACAATGTGCAAATGGAAAATGTTGGTGTGTGGACTCGTTTGGCACTGAAATACCTGACACGATGACTAAGAATGCATCGGCTCTGGATTGTGATAAGTATGCATGAATTCATTTTATACTTAATTACTACCTGAAACTTCTTTTATTTACTATATTCTTGTCTTCTAGACTCCGTTCATCTCTCTCCTGCCTAGAACTGACCTGTCGTATGGGTTGCGACTATGGGTTCGAGTTAGGCGCTTCCCGATGTCCTACATGTAAGTGCCGTGACCCATGCGCCGGTGTTACCTGTGCTGCTGGCAGAGCTTGCGCACTAGTTGACGTTGCATGTGATGCTGACTACTGCCCACCTGTACCTGCTTGTAAGTTTACCTATACTTAGGACATATTATATGGTATGTTATTGCACAAGTTTTGGTATCACAAAGCATTATTTACCACGCAGGTCTTCCACGCAAAAGTGGACAATGTCCATACTTAGTCCCATGGACAGGTGCGTGTGAATGGTCATGCCGCGCAGACGCAGAATGTGGCGCTGACCAACGTTGCTGCGCCACTGGATGTGGCACTGCCTGTGTAGACGTGTTACGACAGACCGCGTGTCAGCAGAGAAGGTGAATAAATCTTTTATTGTTTTGTATATTCTCTGTTACAATTTACTTAGTTAAAACCAAGTTCCTAAGATTTAGCCAACAGATATGCAAAAGTGTGTTTGTTTGCCTAAATGTAACTACAATACGAATTTGAGTTCATCTTTATAACACAATTTACATCGCTTACGCAACCGTTTTTGTTTATAGAGCTCTAGCACTACACACAGCAGCAGAAAGTGGTAACCCGCCATCTTGGGCATGGATTCCAAATTGCAAAGAGGACGGAACATACGAAAACATTCAATGCCGTGGGTCGAACAGAGTTTGCTGGTGTGTTGATACTGCGGGGAATGAGGTATTTACATATACAATTTTTAAAAATATGAATATAAATCATCGCTTTAGATTGAAGTAATAAAATACTATTTTGTATTCAATAGATCCCAGGCACTAGATCAACAAACTCCACCCCTACTTGTGATGCACCATCTCCATGTGCAGATCCGGAATGTGACGTAGAAGAGATATGTCTCTATGGAAAAGAACTGAACGATAAGGGTTGTCCGACTTGCACTTGCAGAGATCCTTGTACTGAAGCCAAATGTAGGGACGATGAAACCTGTGAATTGGTCCCGTTAGATTGTGAGGTGAGATATTTTACTTTTATTTTCTTTCCTGTACCTTAGTGACAATTAAAATAGCGTAATAATTTATAATTTACTAAATTTCAGGGTGAATCCTGTGCCCCACTCGCGCGCTGTTCACCATCTCCCCAATGTCCAGAAGGAGAACCTCTTCAAGCTCCAGACGGGTCAGGTGCTTTAGTATGTGGACCAAGCGCCGCTGCTTGTCCATCTACTCACGCTTGTCGCTTCGCTCCACATGATTCCAAACCTTCAGTTTGTTGTCCTAAGCCCAGTAAGTCAATTATGATAATATAGCATATAATGCAATTTTGCCGACGGGTAGCTTATTAATGACCATTTTGGAATTGTTTGCTGAATGAGAGGCAATAACTTCTTCAAAGGCATTTTAAACTGTCTCTAGGTTATTGAATTTTCTCCGCACAAGAAGTTGTCCAAATTCTGGAATAAGTAGAAGTTTACAGAGTTAAAAAGAAAAAAAATTCCATATAAATAAAGATACAAATTATCTTTAGAATTCTTAGCGTACTGGTTATTCTTGAAATAGCCAGTACGCAAAATCAATTTCGTAGCTAAAGACCTATTATATAAAATCTTTTATTTCTGATAAAACTCTAATTATGTTAAAAAATTTTTTCAGGAACTGTTTGCTTCGAAAACAAGGACGAAGGCCAATGCTCCAACAGCGAAGGTTTGAACGCAACACGCTGGCACTTCAATCACGAGCGGAACAGATGCGAGCGCTTCCGGTACCACGCCTGCTCCGGTAACCACAACAATTTCCGCACTAAGGAAGAGTGTAATACTGTGTGTCCCGGTAAGAAACAATTTTTTATCTAATAAGCTACAATGCACTTCCCTGAATTATAGTATTTATGAAACATTACAAAGCCCAATTTTACTAAATGAAATGGTTATAATTTCTATTAAATTCTTTCTTAATTTTCATTTACTAGGAATATAGAAATAAATAAAATGTTAAAATAAATAAATAAAATGTTGATCATTTTTTTTCTCGCAGTAATTTTAACAGTAAATAAACAATCGGGTGGATTGCAAAAGCAGAAGGGCGAGGGAAATTTGAAAGTTATGGAAGGCATGATTTTTTAAATATTTTGGATATATTGTGGCTAATAATTGGGTTTATTTGCATATTTATTTATCATGGGGTATTCATTTGTATTAACTTCTTTCGCAATTAGTTCTAACCAATTAGAATTTATCTGTCATATATAAAAGATATTTGTTCACCAGTTAATAGCACGATTATTATTAGTTTTCATTATTTAAATTTTCATTCATTATAAAATTTTAAAAAATGTATTATCGGTCTAATTTTAAGCTCGGTACTTCTTCTTTCAGTACTAAGTCCTTGTGAGAGACTGCGTGAGAAGAATGAAGCAGCTGTGCAGAAGTATGGCAAAGGAACCTTCGTACCCAAATGTGATTCGAGCGGCGCATGGGAACCCGTGCAATGCATGTCACATATTGGTAAATATTTTGACCATATAATTAAGTAATTTCTCTACAATCTATAAAGATCGTATTAAGAATCTTAAATCCACATGATCTCTTAAGTTCTTAACAATTAATGAATTATCAAAAGCTAAATAATATTGCCAACTCATTAAAATTTACCTCTTTTTATTTGGAAATCCCCGAAATTCAAAGTAAAGTATCCTAAAGTTTTAACATTCATTTATTAGATTACGATTCATTTATAAGATACTTGCATTTCATTTTATTCCTCTAAAAACGAAAACGTCCTTAATTGGCAACACTGCCGATAATAACAAATGAATAATAGCGATTGAAATATTTACTTTTTTTATAGACGTGTGTTGGTGTGTGAGCGCTAGAGGGGAACCTCAAAAGGGTTCCTTAGTAAGGGGCGCAAAACCGACATGCAATTTCAGACAAGCACGAAAATGGATACGACGAGATCCACTTGATGAAAAGGCTAGAGCTGATGAAGGTGAGAATACTTTTAATCTAAAAAATAGTAAAATGTAATAAGGAACAGCTTTATAAAGAATTGCTTAAAACAAAAATGCTTCGTACATTACAACGTAGGTTTGGCGCCAAATTACATATAAGAAATGTAACCACAGGCAAATATCAACTCAATATTTTTTTTTATTTATATATTGCCACACAACAAAACCAGGTACATTATTTTAAATTATTTTGCTTTGACTTTTATTCGTGTTAAAATAGAATCCCTAGTGTCATGTCTGGTTTTTATAGATGTCATGTTTGAAATAGAGATATTATTAATTTCTTCTTTAGTTCTAGAGGAGCTCATAAGACAAATGACAACATACAGAGTGGAAGATTTAGAAGAAGAAGATTTCGACAGTATGGAACTGGAAGCAGAACACCGCAGTGATCCCGTTTCTACTGAAATAACTAACGAGGACAGCTCAGTCCTTTCCGAAGTAGTTGAACCTAAGTTAGCAGAAAGTACACGAAGAAAGATTACGCCGGTTGTTGTTAAGGAAATTAACTTTAAGACTAAATGTCAGATGATGCAAGATGAAGTTGATAATGGTAAGTGACGTTTTAGACCATAGACAAATTTTATTAAAAGATTTTTTTGTCAAAATATTTAAATCATGTTCATCAACGTCAGAAGTTTTATTACCTATGGAAGTGTAACAGTTGTGACAAATATAATGCTCTATATTTCTTCCAGGAGGTGATGGCTGGAGACCACGATGCTTACCTGATGGCTCGTTCTCCCCGCGACAGTGCGCCCGCGCGCGGTGCTGGTGTGTGGACGCGGCGGGACAGACGAGATCTGGTGCACCTACGTTACTCAGTGAACCATGTGGTAAGAAGCGGAAAAATATTTTTTTGGTAATGAAACGAATGAAAACACCATCACATTTCACATCATCATGGTCTCCAAATAACGTATAAAAAGACGTAATAATTATAAATATAAACATCATTATATAATTGATGTTTTACAATATTATTAGATAAAAATCATTAAACTGGACTATTCTTTGCAGAAATAACACAAATCGAGTCAGCTCTTCTAGAACTGGAAATAATTGGTGCAGAAGATTCCATTGGAGACAAAGCCCAAGCGTTGTTATCTTCACGTCTCTCAACTTTAGGAGCCCGAGTACCGGTCACTGTGACTAAAGATCGTGGAGTTGTGAAGCTACGCGCATTGTTGAATGGACCTAGAGCTGCTGATCTGGTTTATCATCTCGAGACACAGGTAGTTAGGCTAATACCTAAAGCCATTTGATTGGTTGTGGCAGGTACCGTATCCACCGAGATTTTGTTCGTTTATTTATTCGCTACTCCCACGAAATCAAGACAGTTCTGGAAGTCATTATTCCAAACGTCCCCAGACATTATACAAGCCAACCCTTTTTCGAGAATACTATTCATCGCAAAAATCTTTCTTCTTACTCTCTCACTTAAACCATAACATTTTAAAATAATTATACATTTTAGGTTAAAAAAGAGAAACTGTCCCGTGCAAATAGAACAGAAGAGAGTGTGTTGGGGGCTGACGTCATCCGCAGCGAGTACAGACTTGTTGCGCCTGCTCCTGCAGTGCAAAGGGAAATTGTTAGCGAATCTACCGTAAGTATACTGGGCCTTCATTTAAAATATTATTATACGAGGAAGAGACTGTTTTGTGAAAATACCTTATTATAATTTGACTAACTTTTTCCGTCCCGGTTTTTTCTTCTGAGACAATGTGTTCATGCATACAGCAAAACGCGGGTCTGTTACAGAAATCGAGCCAAAATCCGTATGAAATACTGAAATCTAAAAACACCAGTTCTCCCTAATATAATCTGCCATCTTCAATATAATGAAATGATCCTCGATCCTATTATGTTTAACCTTTCTACTTACTCTCGACCAAAACAATTACTATGCCAAAGTTTATTTCACAAATAAACACCTAATGGCTCCCTGGCTAAGAATGTTTGACTGTATCTATGACGGTTTAGAATCTGGTCATACTTATCCAACTCCTAATTAAAACAGCAGTCGCTATAACAGCTTCAATGATACTTATAGTAGATGGAACCCTATCCAAGTATATATTACGGGATTGCCATATTTGTTTTCGTTAATGATGATAGAATAAAAAGTCAATTAGCATTAAAATATCTTAAATGTTTATAGGTGTCAGCAGCAACATCATACCACACGGCACTAATCGTCTTAGCAGCAACATCAGCCTTCATCATCAGCGTTCTCTGCGTCTTAGTTATGCTATACCGCGCGAGGTTACAACGGGAACCACATAAAGCTGAGAGATTCCTGCCAGCAGCTCCACCAGTGTATGTCCTCTCCGCTGATGAGAAGGCCGAACTTGCGAGGGTGTTGCATGCTCCTCCACCGCCAGTGATGCCTAAAGATGATCATACGAGAGTCTAAATTTAGAGTAGTAATGGCATTATCATCTATTGGCTAATACGACGCCTTTATTATCACGATTCTTCCAAAAATTCCCTCAATGCTTTACATACCCATTATTTATTTAGCTCTGAAGAAATTTTTGAGGTACTTAACATAAATGCCAATTTCATGAAACTTTAAAATTTAAATTTCTTTATCTCTCTCGGAGGAATTATTATAATTTCCCAGGCGTCTTGGATAGAAGAATACAGAGTTTTAGAAGTTGTCTAGATGACAGTGTTTGATATTAATGGTCTGTAATGTTGCTTTAAAAATTTAAATATACATTACATTTAATTTTTAAATAGTTATTTATGTATATTTAGAATAATGTTCTGTATCTATTTGAAAACCAATCAATCATAGTAATATTTGAAACATTTCAAATATATAGGTAGTAGATAATCTGAAAATATGAATGAGTACGACGAGAAAATATTTATTTTTATTATATTTCTTAATATGAGTCTACTACTGAAAATCGTACCAAATAATGTTGAGACAACAAGAAATATGTATGATTTATGATCAAAATACTCACTTAAAGCAACGGTACAAAATTTAAAATTGAGTAAGTAGACTTTTAACGTTTCAGAATTACCGCCGTAAAAACGTTCGGATACGTGTTCATAAAAAAATTACATGTTAAATTAAGATATTTTATAGGGTCCAATTGGCTAGAATCAGGTGATTTAAAAATTAATCATATTCTTAGTGAAAAATGACTAATTTGTGAAATAAGGCCTTTAACGAATTTAGTAACTTTTAAATTTGATTTAGTCCATAGATTCAAATTAATGTTTCATTATTCGGTCGCAAATTTTACATAGAGTTTATACACTGATGTCTTAAAATACACTTTTATTTCATGTTTATCCTAAAGAATTTAATGTGTATAATAATTAGTAGAAAACATATTTCTATTTACCTTGTTAGTTAGTAATATAGATTTTAAGTAGATTTAAGTTTGCGCAGCGACGTGCGTCGATCTAAGCGACGAACGCCTATACGCATCTTTAGTTCCTCTCATCGAGTTTAGCTTTTTAAAATATTTTAATGATAATGTACAGTCGTGTAAAGGCATAAAACAGCGTAACTCGATGTAGAACTAATCTAGTCTCTTTCACATTCAATCTTTTCATATTCTTGTATTCATTACAACTTATTATTCAATTAATTGAAAGCCACGTTATTGTACATACCTAATTATTATTCTAATATTTATATTTTCCGATAGCACTAGTGTTTTAAGATGAAATACATGTAATGTTTCTTTTATTTTATGGTCATGTTTCATTTTAATATTTTTAATGGATTAAATTTAAAAGAGTATTAATTAATTATAATATATATTAAATAAAGACCTAATTTTACATAAACCTGTTTTTATTTATAACCAAAACGTATTGGTGTGTTAATAATTATACAGATATCGTTACATGATTTTTTTAACAATCTAAAAATGATTGATTATTAGAATGTATTCTTACAAAACATCTGTTTAAAATAAACTTTTTATTTTAATCAGCATGTCCTTTTAAGAATATTTACAATTTGTTTTACACCCGTATTCACAAACATCACTGTGAGGTCTCACAGTGTGCTCGAACGCACAGTACGCTATAACGTCATTCATAAACGACACTTGAGGTTCGTTGACGACGAACGGCACTGTGCGTTTTTTTTTTACACCAGCTGTGTTAGCATCCGATAAAGATGACCGCATGATATCCATAGTGAATTAATTGAACTTTGAGTCCACTCCAGATCACTTAAATAAATATTTTATCTCGAAAAGTAACGCAACATTATTTACATTAGATTGGACAATATTGTCATTATTGACATCTGTTCAAAATGTTTCAAACTGTATCAGAGTGAAGTCGCGCTGGTTCATAACCAATCACAACACCTTATTTAACACTATGCGTTTACTCAGTAAAGAAGGCTTTAAATATTGTTTCTGAAACAGGTGGCTTGCTATGACGAACGCACTGAGAAATGCCTTACTTAGGACAGCGTCTCGTCTATACTTTAACAAGTAACGATTATGAATACGGGCGTTAGTGTTTTTGTGTTAGTAGTAGTAGTTATATCAAAATCTTTTTAGCATTATTCACCTTTAAAACTTATATTGAACTTCTACAAAGATATTTCAAGAACAAATTTAGACAAATCGATCTAGCCGTTCTTGAGTTTTAGCGGTACTAACAAAACTAATTTTATATATAAGAAGACTAGCCAACCCTTCTCAACTCAAACTTTCATCTAAATAAAAGGAGCCCAAGGTTCCTTTTTACATCAGCCAATGAAAGTACCGTTCAAATCGACGAAGCCTTTTTAGAGATTAGCCGGAACAAAGAGACAGATAGACAACAATTGTGTAAAATGTTGTTTTGGTATATGTACCGTGTATACATTCAAATAAAATTCAAGGGTTTATTTTAATATTACAATCAACTATAAGAAAAATTGAAGATTGCCTAAAAATACTAATTGGAATGACTTTTACATGATCACTGAAACAAACGACGCAGCAAATTACCTCGTAGCTAAATTAAAAAATATAATTAATGAAAATACCACAATTAAAAAGATCCCTAAAAAGCATACAATCATCAAACCGTGGATAACACCAGGCATATTAAGATCTATTAGAAAACGCAACAAAATGTATAAAAAATATAAAAAAGAACCAAATAACGAACAAATTAAAACAGAATTTATTAATTATAGAAACCGATGCAATTATCTTCTTAAATTTCTCAAATAGCAATACTACAAAACACAATTACAACTAAATACCAACAATAATAAGAAAAAGTGGAACATAATTAAAGAAATTGGGTACCAAAATAAAACCAAAAACAATGCAATAGAACTTATAAATATAAAAGATTCACCAAAAAATTCATTAAATCATATTAATCAATACTTCACATCAGTTGGAAGAGATTTGGCAAATGTAACAATCAATAAATTAAATAAAATAGATAACAATATAACCACAGAATCAATAATGGGGCAAAATTCTCAGCAAACTATGTACCTTTACCCTACAGATCTGAATGAGGTTAAAAAAATTATTTTGTCACTTAAATCTGGAGCTCCTGGACTGGACAATATAACCACTACTTTAATAAAAAAATTCAACGAATTTCTCTTGGTGCCAATTACTCACCTCTGTAACCTTTCATTAGGAAGCGGAGTATTTCCTGAAATATTTAAGCTGGCGCTCGTAGTACCGATATTTAAAGGCGGTGATAAATCAATTCCCTCTAATTACAGGCCGATTTCATTATTATCAACCCTTTCCAAAATTCTAGAAAAAATTGTTCACAAAAGACTTGTTTCATATTTAGATAAAAATAATATTTTAGCCGATAATCAATACGGATTTAGACATAATCGTTCTACAGAAGATGCAGTTCTTAAAATTACAACACTTATAACATCTTATCTTGACCGGGGAGAAAAATGCTTAGGGGTGTTCCTTGATTTACAAAAAGCATTTGATACTGTATCAGTCCCGAAGCTTATTTCTGTCTTGGAAACCATCGGTGTACGGGGCATCCCTCAAGCATGGTTCAGCGATTATCTTACCAATAGACAACAAATAGTGCGAGTGTCCGAATATACCAGTGATAGTCTATCTTGCGAATATGGTGTACCCCAGGGTAGTACTTTGGGTCCCCTCCTTTTTTTGGTATATATTAATCAGTTATGCGGACTTCATATAGAAAAAGGTAACCTAATAATGTTTGCCGATGATACGGTTATACTGTTTCATGATAAAACCTGGGAAAGGGTCAAGATAACTGCCGAAAGGGGAATGTGTCTTGTAACAGCTTGGCTAGAGGAACATCTATTGACACTTAATACTCTGAAAAGCACGCTAATGTGTTACACCAATAGCAAATCAGGTAGCGCAGAAGAAAACTTTAAAATAAAAATCCACACCTATCCCTGCAATAAACAAGATTTTAAGACGACCTCAAGTTGTATATGTCTTTCACTAAGTCGACAGGATAAAGTTATATATCTAGGCGTTACATTGGACGAACACTTGACATGGAATTTGCATATTATTAATACAGCTCATAGAATAAGAAAACTAATAATACTTTTTAAAAACCTTAAAAACATCCTTGACAATAAACTAATAATACAAATATATAAGTCACTATGCGAATGTATACTAAGTTACTGTATTACCTCATGGGGTGGGGCTGGTAAAACGCACATTCTTCGTCTCGAGCGTGCACAACGAGCAATACTTAAAGTAGCACTAGGCCTACCGTTTCGACATCCCACTGATCAAGTGTACGAAGCCGCGAGGGTACTCACAGTAAGAAAATTATTTATAAACAAAATAATTATAAAATATCACGGCTCCACTGCTTCTCATTTGACCAAAACTAATAAAAGACGGAATATCTATGAGACCCCCAAAGTAAACTCTGCTTTAGCACATCGTCACTACGATTTTCTAGCACCACTACTGTACACCTATGTTGATAATTTGTTTGCTGTCAAAAAGTATACTAAAAATATTGTTAAAAAGAAAATCAACAATTGGTTAATAAACCTAAATTATGATGAAACGGAAAATCTCATCCAAGTAACAGTATGAAATAAAATAATTAATAACAACAAACCACGAAAGAACACACACACACACACACATACACACACAAACACCTACATAAATCTAATCTCAAACACATAAACTTTCACAAACACATACACATATGTAACATATGCACATCTACACATACAGACTATACTAAATAAACTTTAAAAATTTATCAATAAAGATAGTTTCATTTTCATCATTTTTCTCCTAAATTGTAAAAAGGCAGGTCGTAAAATGCAGCCAAGTTCTATGTGTGTAATTTTAATAGATGCGAAGCGAGGGCGTGTAGTTAGTATTACCATCTATATAGATACATATATATGTACATATATATATGTATACTATTGTCCATATTTGGGGTATCCATTAATGTGAAAACAATAAAATACGTTGGGTAAGACGACTAATGTTTCTGGCCTTGCCTTTTGTTTGGCGAAAGATCGTTAATATGATTTATGGATAGTGAAATATTAGGAGTAGCGTTATGTAATTGGCTTGCGGTTGAGATTCTAAGCTATTTTTCATGGCAAAATTACCTTCACTTGTAATGAAAGTTTTTAGAACCACTTGTAGTTAGGAAGTGTTTTCACCAGAGATAATAGATGAAATACTTTTGATCGATATCGGCCATATCAAGGGATCGGCCACACGCCCTGGAGTATTATAGTGGTCATGTGTGCGCGATACACAGGAGCACTCCCTGAGTGCGACATGACCAGAGAGAACCGACTGCTTACATGCCCATCCCACGCATGGATTATATTACTTATCAAACATTTTGGTGATCAGCCTGCATTGTCATAGCCAGTCGCACCCATAAATAAGTAGTATCTTATGTGATAGCCCAGACTACAAACTATACGTGTACAAAATATCGTTCGGATCTATTCATATAGTACTCATCTATCCCAATGGAACTACACATTTTTCCATTGTTGGACAAAAAGTTTCCTATTTTCTAGTCAGCCTATAAGATGCTTGTATGCCAAATTTCATGCAAATCGGTCAAGCCGTTTCAGAGTGTGTGTTTTCCTTAGAGAAGCGAGACTTATCGACTAGATCAATATATAAAATGAAATGCCCATAGTTTGAATGTTAACATCAAATATTACTGTACGA
>JAOPUB010005399.1:0-17963 GCA_027564055.1 Neptis clinioides
AGGAAATGATCGTCTACGATCTTTGGCACCAGTCCAAATCTGCGACCTTGAAAACAACGAGGACGAGACGGAAAAATAATCTAGCGTCAGCATGTCACACGGATTTAGTCATTCATCTTGAAGGTTTCCTTCGATTTTATTTTTAAATTTCTAAAAACTATTAATCACAAGGTACTACTACACCAATCGATAAATTACTAGATTCCTTTTCAAATATTTTGGAATATAATGTCTTTCTGCATCATAGGCTATGTACAGATTACACTACTATCATGAAAGTATTAAAATTACTAATTTATTTTAGATATATTTAAAACAGCTTATTCTTACGAGTAAGAAAGACTTTTAAAGTTTTTCGTCTATTGGAAATTCCATTGATTACATTAGCATATCTAAAATACTTCACAATTTATGTAGAAAATAACAAAGGAATAACAGAATATTAAACGAAAGGGTGCAAGAATTTCAGGAATGTTCTCAAATAGGTAGGCTCGTGGGGTGCAATTTGGAAAAGCCAAAGAACCCATTCGCATGCGACGTGAGACATAAATAATTCACATTGAAGGGTACGTTCGGGAAACCCGCTTTCACTCGCCGCTAATTCTCAAAGGGCTAATGAAAAGTCGTACACGGGCAACACTCATGCTGATTTGTTTACCGCTCGACTGGCAACTGTCCAATTTCGCACACGGTCTGTTGCCACCAATTTCATTGGATTCAGAACAAAGAACGTTTTAAAACGTTTTAATTCTCGAGCTTGTGTTAAATTTTATTGTTGTATATAGAACCAAAAATATTTTTCAAAAAAATAAAATATTTTCACTTTAATTTGCTGTGCACAATAATGTTATCAATGTGATTAACTTAAGCAATAATCTGCATATCCTACCTTCGGATTAACATAATAATAAAAAATAATCTGTTATAAACTGAAGTGATAAAGTCAAGTGATTACTATTTTTAGTGACCATATAATCTATTTTTTATACAATTTAATATCTACTCCATTTACAATATCGTGAGAATATTGTATTGCAAATAATAGTTTAACCAATAGCTACGAGTACCGTACCACCTATGAAGTTCCAACATCTTGAATAAAATATATATGACGCTTAATAATATACGTGAACTTCATTTTTAACTATTTATTTACTACTTATAAATGGACAAACTTTGCACACCAAATTTTAAATCATACATGTATGTACACACTAAGGATTAATGTCATTGACCCTCTCAAAATACTAAATTTCCTCCTTCCTCTCAAAAAAAAAAATTATCGATACGGTATAGTAACACGGATAATAATTTGTGCTATAGATATGATACGAAAAATATCAATATTTAAAATTGATTGCAGGAAGAACATTATAATTATTTTTGTCTCGCATGATCAACAACTGTTGCTAGGCAACGCGAACGAAATACATTCACATAGAAATTAGGATTATTGAGGTTACCGAATTTGAATAATATCAAGGATTTTTTTTACAACTTGTCCTTCCACATAGAAACCTAATTCCGATGATAAAGTACCTACTACCATTAACTACTTTAATACCGTCTCGAGGTTTGTATTTAGCAACGAAAGCAAGTTTTATTTTTTTAGATTAGGTACATAAAATGGAAAGAACATAGAATAACCATCACTTACTTTTCCTTCCATCCTTATCACCATCAATAACAATATTTCCATAATTGAAATACGTTTTATAGCATTCACTTTATGAATACTCAGTCTCTTAACGTTTATCCCTAAATTATTCAAGGATAACTTCGGTCTATAAAGTTTATGAAGACCTCTAATGGGTTTTAATTACTTTGCCAGAATAGCTTTCCATGACGTTATCCTCTCACTACCTACACTTAGCTTTTCAATAAATCTTTGCCTTAATAAAGAATTAAACAACTAAATAATTTTCATTTATATACAGTTTTCCTCTTACACATTTACATATTTAGCTTTGGAAACGTTTGCTTAATTTCTATATGTATAAGCATAAAATACGAATAAGTAATCTTATTTTTCAATTAGTTACATATAACAGATGGACGTCTTGTCTAATTTTTTCTGTAATACTTGACCTTCAGAAGCAAAATGATTATTTTTATAAATCTTTATTATCTTAGTCTGAACAGTTGTGAACTGAATAATGCTAATAAGCCAAAGAGGTAATATAAGTTTGAGGTAAAATCTGGTAAACAAATGATATGTTACAACAACATTAATAAAGTACCAGGTTTTATTAAGCCAAGGTGATTGAGGACAGATTGGTGTATTGCGGTCGTGTGCGCAATTTGAATATGCATTTTTTATGTTTAAATCATTTACTACATTGGTTAATTAAAATTAAACGTATAAAATTAGTTGAAATGATAGTAAATAGACATAAATTATTCCTGGGAATTAGATGTTGAATATTTTCTAATATGTTGTTGGTAAGAAATCAATTTGTTCATACAATTTAGGTAATATTTAAAGCACAAACCTTTAAAAAAAATATTGTTCACTAGAAATGAATTGAATAGGTGATTGAATATGATTAATCATGGCTTAGAGATAACAAAAATATATTCTGAATATTTTAACAGATTAATTTCACCTAAGCAATCTGTCATGTGACGTCACGTCTTGTTTAACGTCATGGTTGACGACATTGTCGTTGAGACTGCTTTAATAAAGACGGTTGTGCGACAATTTGTGAATGTTTTCAGAGTGATTTTAAATTAGTTAAGGTAGAGTATTAAACATTTTTTCTTCACTTAACTAAGCCTTACTTACCGCCTATAAGCCCATACGTGATCATCATCATAGTGACGCTTTTGCTGAAAGTTGAAAGCACAAACGCCGTCGCCGCAACTAGTGAGCCGGCAACGCATACCGCTCGACAACCGAATTTGTTGCATAGCGCCGATACAACAGGACCTGAAATGTAGAAAAAAACATATATAACATAATCCAGATCAATCTGGAAAATACATTTTAGGTGTTTGTTTCATTAAACAAATAAAATTGCAGACATTTTGATATTTGATCCACCTCTATATGCTTTCAAGCTCTTTTGCTGTTATATGAAGTTTTAATTGTAATATATAGATTTTTTTAACTGGCAATAACTATTGATTAATAATTCTTGAACAAATTCTTATCACATCGACAACTTATCAAAACACACTCAAAATATAATTTACGGCAGTTTGAAGATAGGTTTTAAAGGCTCTTTACTATCCTACTGGCTTAAGTACCTAAATGTTTTTTTTTTTTTATATTTTATTATTTCATGTTTTAGTTAGTTATCTGTTATTATAGCTTTTTTAAAATCAATTAAATTATTTTATTGCAGCAATATGCTGTAATTTTTTTGATGATTCAATATCATAAAAATGTACAATGTAAGTGACACGTAACAGAGAGTATTCGTTTATGGTGTGTCGCCAAAAGCTTACGTAATATATCGGTAACGTTTATTAGCAGTAAATATGTTTATTTTGTAATCTTAGACGACATGCATTATTGTATATGTGCTTGTAAGATTACACCAAGGCGAACTTCATGCGTATGTAAAATATGAGACATATTGTACTTATAAACTTCAAGAGAATAATACTAATACCAAAATCACGGAAAAATATAGATATAAGTATATTCAAATTACGTGTAAATCAGTAACAAAATTTTATCTTGACATAATATTAGGATGTTTAAGAAATTATATAAGAACATATTTATATGCGATAAGATCATAATTTAAGCGTAAATTACATGATGTTTAATAGATTATCCTAGTTGTCACCAACCTTGTGCTAAAACCTAAATCAACGTCGGATTACGACTCTACATAACATTTAAATACTTGTTATCCAGTTCAAGGAATAAATGATGTTAATAAGTGCATAATTACAAATCTGTACGCAAAATATCGTTGATACATCTACTTTGATAGACTTGGAAAACCAGTTAGTAAATGATTTAAGACATGAGCAAAACTAGTGAATAGCTTAACACTACTAAAATCACTTAAAATATAGGTCGAAAGGCTCTTAAGAGTTCGTGGCAAAGCAAAATTGCCAATATGTAATCGATTTTCGTCGAGTGTGATTTAATATGGCACGAGAGAGAAAGAGAAAGATGAGTTGACGACAAAATAATGACCAATTAATGAATATTTTGAGAATAGTCATAAGAGTTTATTTATTAATCCACTTTGATTTAGGGTACGTTATCACAGATCACGTTTTTTAAAATTTAGCGCACTGATATGAATTATCCTAATTTAAATTATTATATATTTGCTATCTATAAAATGATTTTTTAATTGCCTATTCCTCATGTAACTATGAAATTCCTTCATGTTTAAAAATCCAAGACTTAAATTTTGCGATTGCTATAGAATAAGGCATAATGAAATAAAATATTAGTCACAAATGTAAGTGGTCAAAACTATGAGTGAACTCTATTTAGGTTATAGTTAACGCGATAACATTTACGATAGCATTTCCAGTAAAACAATAAATCTATTTAATTAGAATGTATTAAATCAATAAGTAATTTCTTTAAAAATAACTTCAAATATGGCCACCAACAAATGAAAAAAAAAATCACTACGATTATCTCTTAAAAAATAAGGTCACGATTATGTATTATATAACATTATTAAAAATAAATATTTGAAAAAATTTTATTACATTCCATAACGGATAACGTAATAAGTAGAATAAGATAAACTATAGGGCTAGATTTATATCAAAGATTACGAGTACATTTCAAATGAGGTCAATTACAGGTTTTAACGATAAATTCAAGTATTGACAGATACGTTATGATAATGATGATAAAAGTATTGTTTCAAAATAGATCACGTGTGCTGAAGCATTTTATCTATAGATGTTTTTAATATAACCTCAGCACTGTTTTACATTACTTCGTTATTCTTGAAAGAGACATATGAGACAACCGAAGTGTCCACACATTGGTCGTCTGTCTATCAAAACTATTTTAAAGATGTTAGTATATCAAATTGAAATTAGTATCTAATATACTGTAATCTCTCAAAGTTGCAAGTAATCAAACTCCTGAGTCGATGAGATCTAAGAATACCGTGAACCATCATAGATCAAATAAATGTCACAAATTTAAATATGTATAAAATTTAAATCAAAATATTTTTTCTCGAATTTTAATCATCGTCATATTATAATTAAAAGGGTGGATTTAGATACATTTGAAAATAATTAATTTAAGTTATAAAAGATATCATAGATATTCCTTATTGATAAAATAATGATATATTTTTTAAATAATAGGCCTGATTACCTGTAGTAGATTACATATACGGATAAAGATTATGTACATGGTAACACATAAAAAATAATTTGATTATAATAGTAATTAAATAAAAGTGATAATTAGGTCTTCGATAATAAAATATAAGATAAAATCACCAACGTTGGTCTTACAATCATTATACGAAAAATATCACAAATAATGATAGTATTGGCACATAGTTTTATAGTTTATCATATCTCTTGAGCGTTGGACCATGAAAGAGATCTTGTACTGAAAGACAATACAATAATATAATAACTTAACAATTCGTCACAAATATTTTAAACACAGAGAGGAGAGTTCTAGCAAAGATATTAACTACTATGCTTAATAAAAAATCTTGAAGTTGATAATTTTAAATAATGATACAGTGCCATTCACTTATAAAAATTATGATACAGATTATCTTAAGGGTCAAATATAAAATATTATTTAGTCCACAACGATATAACTCACTTAAGAAACCGAATCGTACAATTCGATGATGTTGTTATAATTTAGACGTAAATACATAATATTCTTGTTAATATTGTAATTATGAATGAAGAAATGGATTTCAAAGAAAACTACGTACTGTTTTCGTGGTAAAATAAATTGCTTTAGCCGCAGTTTGCACATTATAAATTTCCAAGAAAAACCTAATAGTCCGGTACATTAACGATATATGTATGCAAATAAAACAACGTTAGTTGCATGTGGAGGACGAACGTATTGATAGTCGCGCAGAGTACAACGTGACTAGAATTGATAGGAAATGGACAACCGGAATCAATTGTTGGACGTGGAAACTATGTTTACTGGATTACCTGAATTTATTCATAGATTCAAGCTCAAATTGCTACCAAATGGATTTACAAATGGAATAGTTGACGACCTACTAACAAATTCTAGCAAATGATATTCAATTTTTTTTTCATCGATATTAAATATTTAAAATGAAAACACCGCATTTATCATGATTAAAATATCTGCTCAGAATCTTAATTACTTTTACTATCATTGTGATTAATGACTTTTGTAGTTAACCCGCAGCTTTGTTTACTCTAACCTACGCTAACTTACTGTTGGTTCTATAATTATCTCTTTTTGATAATCGTATCGTTTACCTGAAGGTATTTTACTTAAATATATAAATGCTATTTTTTTAGCCAAATTTCAAGAAATAATATTATAAGTATAGCCCAGTGATAGTCTAGTAGTTAAGACTTGATGTCAAACTCGAGAGATCCGAGTTCAATCCTACACACAGGCACAAACCTCTAACTTTTCTGAGTTATGTGTGTTTTAAGAAATTTAATATCACCTGCTATAAAGGTGAAGGGAAACATCGTGAGGAAACATCCATTCCTGAAAGTTCCTCTTCAAGAGAGAGAAAGGAGACTCGTACGGGTTGTAATGATAATTATAAGAATACATTATAATGCTTTACTTATTACAAATTTTCTGAACGTCACTAATACAACAGAATATATAAACTCACCGGCCGCAAGATATACACCAGACAGCAAACTTCCAACCCACGCAACAGTCCCTTTGCCTTCTCCAAAATACGTCACAAGTTCGGGCAAGAATATACCGAAGGTATAGGCAATACCATCAACTATCAGATTGCACATGAAAGACGCAAAGACCACCACCCAACCATAGCCACCGTCAGGCGGAGGCGGTAACTCTCCATAGTCGTAAGCCTCATCATCATCAGCGTCTGCACCTTCTGCTGTCAAGCGCGCCGCTTCTTCGCATGAAGTTTCACTTTCAGTCTAAAACAAAATATAGTCATATTAAAAATAATATTAAAAAACATTTTTATTTAATGGCAATTGGTTACAGGTTACTGTGACCATCAAACAAAAGTAACCTTTTACTAACTTTTAACGTATTTTTCGTGTTTTTAAGTTAAGGAAAACGCTCAAATTTATTTTATATAAGTGTTTCAGCAAATATTTCACGATGATAGCTAATACAACAATCAATCAAGAGGCAAGGATAAATGATTTTGAAGCAAGTAACGTATAACAAACAATACCTATTATTCGCGTACGGTATCATTTTCAAGGATACATGATAATCGTGAATTTTAAAAGATCTTATTTTGATGTTTTCATATATTAGAATCCTAATTTATGGATATTTGGTTTATTACTACAAGATATTTATGTATCCGTTAAATTACTAGATCATAAACTTTTAAGTATCCATTATTAATGCCTCGTATTTTGTTTATATTAATTGTAATACGAATTTAAGAGAGAATTTGAAACATTATGAATATACATTATGAATATATATATTAATAAATTTCAGAAGCCATTGTTAAGTAAGTTTCTCGATATTTGCAGGAAGTTTAACATAAATTATGTAATGTATGAAATGACTTCATCTCACGATCAATCTTCGCGGCCATTGTCAAAGTCGGTGCGAGGCTCGAGTACTAGTGTCTAAGGTCATTCTAAGCACGTGGTTAGTATGACAATAAGTATTCTTTCTGACTAAAGATAATAATTAAAATGTGTGTAAAAGACAAAGTATATAATGTTAAAATGTTCTTCAAATTTTATTTAATACGACATATATTGCAATATCAACGTATGCATGCAGTGTTAAAACTAGAACAAAGCACAAAGATAAATAACAGCTGTTGTTTCAATACAGATGTTATCTCTACCAGTAACGACTGACTTGAATGTGCTAGGATAGGTATTGTTTATGATACTCTATAACTCTACACATAGCCACAGAATAATTGATATACAGGACATAGTGCTTAAGTTCTTTGTATAGTGTTGCACGTCGATTGCAACTACCGCTTCTGCGATCATTGTTTACAGTTCTAACTAGCTTCATTATTTTAGTTTAGATGATATATTTTCTAAATAAAAATATAACATATGTAATGAATTTTCCTTAAGCGACTTATATCTGCCACTAAGGCAAAAGTGTCATAAAAAATAAAAGAACACATTTCATGAATAAATAAATATAATGTAGCATTAATATTTTTAGAATGATAAAAATAAAATCGCTTTAATTAAAGAATGTTTGACAATTTAGTAAAACTGTATACAACAACATGCAACTGACTATAATCTATTAAATATATCGTACTTAGCAACAATGTACAGAATGCCCCGATAAGAGTGCCAATAAAAAAGATTACCTGAAAAACACCTCGATTCATTTTATCTGTGTACTGATCATTGAGACAAGATACCAATTAACTACCACATACTTGTAAATACATATTCTGAATTTCTTGGAAAATATTTGAAGTAACAATGAGTCACCATTTTCGGTTTTACTAGCTTCACCTAACAAGTTATGCAAAAAAAACTAGGCAGACAAATTTTTTGAAACCTTATACGAAGTTGGGATGGCAATATTCTAGTCCATTTTTTTATATTTTTAATTTAATCACATAACACGACACCTTGAAAGAATTTAATTAATTTCATTAATTGTACATTCACTAGTTTTTTTAAGGAGTCCCTTACCTTATCTCAAATGCCAATTTTTTAGGATCTGCCATTGTTGCTTACTATTTGGGTCAAATAAAAAAACTGAACATGGGTATGTTATCATCAAAAATTAAATTACTTAGATAAACTGACATGTTTTTAATCCGTTATTTATCGTTTAAATTTGTTTGCTTACATATCATCTCTGGACATATTTACTTTTTTATAACATTTAAGAATCTCCTAAGGTTCCGACCTTGTTTTTGTTTACTTTGCGCTTCTGCCATACTGATTTATTTTCCTAACATTGCATATGTTGCTCACCAACATCAAGCACAGGAAATTTGATATCTATGTACTTATACATGAATAAACAATAGCCGAGAGCTAAGGTTACGCAAACGACATTCCTCTAAGAATGTGAATTGAATAAACCACAAGAGGATTCCTGAAACGAGCAATTAAAAAAGCCCATGCATAACGATATAATAGACGTCTTCCTTCATTGCAATTAAGATGGAAAACTCGGTTAAGGAAGCTGTACTGACCTTCGTTCTGACTTCTAACGTTTGAATTTTTCATAGCTTGCAGTCGCTTTGGAACGTAGCAATTGCAAAGAATGTCAATAAAATGTTTTCTGGTAGGTTTCATAAAACTACGCCAGTTAATAGAAACTATATTAAAGCCGAACCGGGAACTGAGAAACCTGGTTATATTTCCTTTATCATACTTTACCATGATTATTAAAAGAATTCATTCAACAAAGAATCAGGTAAACTACACGAACAAAGAAACCACAGTTAAATGAACCCTTGGCATCGGTTCGTCATATTAAATAAACATTTAAATACCTACATGAACCTTGAAATACAAAGACAAAGTAAAATTACATCTTTGAATAACAAAAGGATAATTTAGAATTTTAAATTTTAGTAATGTGAAACAGAATAGACAAAGATTGGCTTGCGGGTTACTAATTTTTAAATTGAACTAAAAATCTATTATGAAAAAGTAAATGGACAAATATAAATAGTATACTCTCGTAACATAATATACACGTGATGTAGATTGCCTTTAATCGATTAGTACCGGCTGCCCATCATTCATTTCCTTTCACGAAAGTAATGTGTTCCTTAGAACTCAATTATAAACGGAAAAAGGGTTTTATCGAGCTAATACGCCCAATACTACTGACCTAGAAACCTTAAAACTAGCTCTAAAGACTACCTATTAGCTGAAGTGTTTAAGAGCATTAGGCTCAGACTTATCTTACACGTGCCATATGGAAATCGTTGCATGTGTAATAAGTATACCTTCTATTACATAGAGAGAATATATATTACATACCATTGTAATTCGTGCTGCTTGGTTACTAATCGTCTACACCTCGAAAGATACGTACACTACACTCTTGCAAAATCAACTAGCACTGATAGCAGCAGTATCAAAACCTATATGCAATAAATTGATAAATTATATCCCAATCGAATAGATAAAGCACTTAAAGTAATAATTATCAAATATTTTAAATAAAATATTTAAATTAGGGATAATTTTAATCGATACTACACACTTCTGTCACGACACACTTACTGACTGTGAGTAAAATCAAATACGATATCAGGACAAGAAGATAATTGTAAACTATGTAATTGCTTAGCGGTTTATCTAGAGGGTTATGATGAGTGTTAAAATACATCCATTAAGGATTAATGTAACAATACAATATTACTTAACGATGTTATCGACAAACCAAACAGTAGTTAATGTTATTATTGATAACTCATTAATTGTTTTGTTCCTTTTTCTTTGAAACGGAATTATATTCTATAACTATTAACTTTAAAATATTAAACATAATGTATACACAACAAAGAAAATAAAAATCCAGTAGTGATTAGTTTTAAATTAACCACCTATTATAAGCTACAAAGGATAGTAGTAATAGAAGTACTAATTCTAATTAGAGCAAAAAATTTACATATTGATGATAGGTTCAAAATGGGTGATTGTAAAAAAAATTAAATTGACAAACTACCACGTTCCACTAAAGATGATTTTCAAATACGAGTTCATACTTGTATTTGAAAATGATCTTTTGATTTATCACTTTCATTCTGGATTGACAACGATTTAAAGATTCGATTGTCAAATGAACACTTGTAATAAAATGTAGTAATTTTTGTAATAAAAATTAAAAAAAACAATCATTTTTTATATTAAATGATTCAGTAGATTATATCAGAACAATTACACATCTACAGTTCGATGTTTTACAATAAAAACTCCCTAAAACGAATCCTACTAATATTATAAAGTTGCGAATATGCGAATGTTTCTTGGGATGGATGGATGGAGTTTTGTTACTCTATCACGCTAAAACTACTGAATCAATTTTGATGAAACTTTACAGTAATATAGCTGATGATACATCAGATTAATACTTAGGCAACAATTAATAAAGATATTGCGTATTTTGGCTATAATATAACCATACGAGGACAACTTTTAAAACACCGGAAGCTATTATGTTATGTAAAAGAATACTCTAAAAGTTACTGTCCTTCATTTTAGACCTTTTGACTAATATTATATTCAAAATGAAATTCTCCTGCACATTTGCAATCTTCATTTTGGCCGAGAGCCCAATGTTACACAATTGATTTGCAGTTTCTATCCGGGATATATAGAACTAAATGTACTATATCTAGTTTATTTTCAAAACACTATCAATAGACCTGAGATTAGTGAATGCACTTAACTTATTACGAAGGTCAATATCGATTAATCGATTTGCAAATGTTATTACGAGTCAGTCTACGTTTTATTATATGGAATTTCTTTCTATCTTTAATACTTCTTAGGTAGTGTAGTCTTTTTCACTGATAGAGCAATAGTTTAGTTTGCCAGGCGTAGATCCATAAATACCCGTTTAAATTAAAAACGAGATATTTTTAAACATCTAAAATTACAATACCCAGCAAAGTTCATAGATGTCTATTGTAGGTGTAATTAACATAAAAATGGTAAATAACTGTGAATTAAACACTTAACTCCATTGAGCTAATTCATGTTGACCCACTTTTTAAATAATGTTAATACATGTTATTTTACCATTAAATATACTAGGTAATTTGATGCTGTAAAAAAGTTCCCGGTAACAATATTCTATGCCAGCCATATTAAATTTTATGTAAGAATAACACTATTAAATATTACAGTATACTTTTATATTATGGTATTTTGATGTCAACTTTATTAAATCTAGTAATTTCCTAATTAAAGATAAACAAGCTAAGGATTTAATAAACACTTGATGAGCTTTAGTATCATGATTAAGTGTTACAAAGCACTAAGCAAACAGACAGTGCAATAACATCCTTATCTACTTATCCATATTATTTACAGATAAATGCAAAAAAATTGGTGTATTTATTGCAAAAAAGTTATTATTGTGTCATTACAACATCTAATAACAATTAAAATTAAGAAAAACATCTAACACGATTTAATTATACATACAACTAGGGAACTATTGAAAAAATGAAATATTAGTTTCACGTAATCCTAATTGAAGATCCTAGATCCTAGAAAAATATAAAATATAACTTCTCTATATATTTAAAACATATCTTCCTATTGTGCGCACAAAGATTTATCCAATAAATAGAGATAAGATTTAATTACTTAGACTGCATAATTCTTACATATTATATGAAGACAATGTTATTATTAAAACATAATATATACATAAATTTTATATTTAAAATGCCATATAAAAATGGATAGTCACTTGGAATGAAAGCTGATAAACAGTTTTGAAATGTTGACAATAAAATACTAACAGATTCATGTAATTTAATATATTTTGGTAGAACTTGAAGTCTTAGGCAATAAATATTTTAAAAATAACTAGTATTGATTTTAGTCTATCTATTTTAACAACTTTAAAGATCTATACTAATTTTCTACTCACACTTTAATAGATAGATATTCTATTTTGAACTGAATTGATACAATAAGTTTTTGTAAAGATGTTGTATATCATCATTTTAAGTATATTAAAAATAATTTTGGTTATTACAGAATTTCTAAACAAACTCATTTGAGCTTGTTAAATAAAAACAAATGATGGTATGTGTCATACAAACATATCCGACTCATAATTTAGTGACCACGAAACAAATTGTGTCAATTACTAGCATTCGCATACCACTACAATTATAATGAAGCAATATAAATTTGACATAGCATTTAATTATAGTAACACATTTTTTATTTTAAAATTTAATGTAGACAAAAAATTATATAAGTAAGTTAAAAGGTATGTAAATAACCATTTAGTTAATGTTTGTTTTATGGAGCTGCATTAATATGCAATTATTGTTCCAACACCAAGTATTTGTATCTGGATAAATACTAAATAACTACTTGAACAATTTGTTATTAGATAATAAGAAATCTATCAAAATATTCAGCACTTAGTATAACTTACTGTAGACTTTTATTAGTAATTTATCTATACTTCGAAAACACTGAAATAACTTGTCTGATTGATTTCGTATGATTTATAATTGTAATTAATAAATTATACATAAATTAAAAAAAATAGTTTTATAGTTAGACTTATCTTAAATTAATGATAAATGATTTCTGTAAACCAAAGCCGGCGACACAAGGGAATTAATAAAAAAAATGCTAACATGTTACAATAAAAACAAGAAATGATTGTAGTTTCTTATTCCCTTTCTGTTTTAGAAGTTGTACCTTACAAATCAATAATTAGCACATACCATAGATGATATTACTTTATAATACTCAAATGCCATTAAGGATGATTAAAGCAGAAATAAGTATAAAAATTTATGCTCCTTGAGAATGTTAAAGGGAAACATAAGAATGTGCATGTTGAGACAAAATTAATTAACTCTGAATATATGAAAATGGTTGTACATGATTATGACAAGAAGGGTTACTGAATTCTTGAAAGATTTTTGTTGATATAAGCATTGTGTATGATATTTATTGATGGTATACAAAATATGTAATATTATAAAGTCATTACTTTTCTTGATCATTTCTTCAAATAATATGAATGTACCTACAGTAAATTATAAATTTAAAATGGTATTTAACAGGTATATTTAAGTATATACCTAGATTTGTCATATTTATTATTATTTCTTTAAGTGATAGAAATGGTAATGCTTTAGGACACCACTAGCATAAACTGTCAAATATATTAAATAGTTAAACTAGCAATATTTAATACTTTTACCAGGTATTAAAAGTAATAAATTACTTAATGAAATGTTAGAACAAAGAAATTTATAAAAAAACATACTTATAAAATAGAATCGTAGCTTAGGTTCATACAAAGCTATTAATAATAAATTTTAAATAGACATAAGTTTCATTATTATGGAACTCTACCACATGACTAACCATGTTCTTAACAAAACAACACTACATCATCTATAATGTAATAAAGCACTAGTTTAATAAACGGAAATATTTTTAAATACAGATAATATTTTTTTAATACTTAATTTATTATGACAAGTTAAGGTATAGATTTTAAAACAAAAAGATCTTAGTAACCTCAAATCTGTACGTCACCTAGTAATTTTCCACTATATTGTTTGTTTATATGGACAAAAATAGAAGATCCTTACCCGAGAAAATGTTCTTAGACGGTTGATACGAGGGTTCGAGGGAATATTGTTGAGAGACACCTTCGACATCTTCGTATGTATCTTCTGAGTGACAGAACGAAAACTACTGCACTGCAGCAAACCGATCAAATCACAATTAATATTTAACACACAATTTGAATTACAAACATCTGAACATCTAACTATTAAGAGTTTATTGTTTTAAATTTGACAGCACAAATTATAGTTCAATTGCACCACCCCATAACGTCAGCCTTCAAGAACAAATTAATTAATATTACAACTGGAACGTTTTCTGTTAAAAATTAATTCACGACACTGGAATAAACTGTTTTCGTATGTTTTAATAATAGTTTGTTTAGCAAGGTTGACAAATGACAAGTATGCTTTGCTTACGACTTGCTGCGAGTGCGGTATTGGATACGATAACGTTTCGTTTCACGCGAACCGAGACTTACGCACCACTCGATACGCCGCGCTCACCGCCGCTTCAGAACAACAACTGTCAAAATGAGCATGAACTTATGCGCCAAGTGCGTACATGAATGAGTCAAACGCGCGAGATTTGTTTTAAATACTTACGTAGTTTCTATTGCAAGGTAATGACTTCAAAACGAAGTCCCGTAGAAACTGGTTATAAAAACTTAATATTACCTATATATAATATATACTAAACTGTTTCTACTACCATTAAAACTTACAAACAAGCCTATACCTTTTGTTACCATTTTTAAAATAAGATCTTTTATAGCTCAAATGGAAGCTTAATGTTTAACTTAATAATTTTATATAAGTTTCTACTTGAGGCCTCTTTGAGGACTCTTTAATTTTAACAGATAGACAAGACTATATAAAACTTTTCATATACAGAAACCATTAAAAACTAAAACAAAAGACTAAAGTCTTTATGAATCTTACAGTCCGCATCGCCTTTGCGCTATTGTCGTTAGACATCCGACCCAAACTAAAACCATGGAACATTTGGATTTTCTTTTAGTTTTAATTATTCAACGCTGGCTATGCCTTGACTAAATTAAATGAAATAAAAATAAAAAATTTAATAAAAAAAGATTATTTAATTTTCTGAATATAACAAAAATTACTCTATCCATGTCTCACATATCGGCAAGCTTCCATACACGTGCTAATTAAAAATATTTTCTAATTAAAAACTAGTCGACCCGCCCCGGCAACGCACGGGATCAATTATTTCGATTTATCAAAAAGCACTCAATTTTCAATATGTGGTTTATAAATAAAAATATCCTGGCGCTTACAACAGTAAGCGTATTTTATTATTATCCCAAAGAAACTCTCAATTTTTCCGGACTAAAAAGTAACCTATATGTTAATTCAGGTTATAGGTATATTATCTGTGTGCCAAATTTCATTTAAATGCTTTCATCCGTTTTCGCTATATTGTTTAAGAAAAATCTGAACATCCACATATACATTCACATTTATAATATTTGTCAGATGGTTATTTTATTAAATACAATTTTCTTTTGTTGATGAAAAAATTATCTATAAAATGTACCTAAAAAGTATGTTTCACATTTTCATTCTTACTAATAAAAAGCGATTAATTGAACTAACGACCTATTAAAATATTCATATAACTGTCAAATTAATTATAATTTGCATGAAAAAGACAAAACACTGTTTAACTAATTCATTCCAGTAAGCTCCCTTATGTTTAATTGCTTAGGAGTTACATATGAGCAAGGTTGCTTAATTATTTTAGTAGGCGATTTTAATTTCATCCAAAACTAATTTATAATATTTCAAATTAATTATATTAATCCAAAAAATGTCAAAGTACTGCTACGCAAAATACTTATAGTTATTACATAAAGGTGTCCTTAAATATTTTAGAGATTAACTTACCAAAGAACGTTCAGTAGGGTTGACGTGGATGGTAGAGTCGGGCAGCGCCTTGGACTTGCGACCACGGAGTAGGACAACGCTCCTCATCCGCTGCCGAACACTAACTACACTATATCATAAATATAACTTACGTGGGCCTTGACCACGACACTGTGATATTAATTCACTACACTCACTACGCGAAAGCACCAGCGTGACTGACTCTAATCTATCATACTAAAGCGTGGGTGTAATTGAAATAATATAAAAGGCATTGCTAGCTGAACTATTCCATTTTTTATTCAAAGTCAAAGTATAATAAAAAAAGAGTAGTATTGATAAAGCGGGTACTCGAAAAATTCGGAAACAGCGTAACGCAAGTAAGATCCATTACCATTTCCGTTTGTGTAGTGAGAGAGATCGGACGTGACGACTCTGACCGTAATACAATCTTTACTAATATTATACAGCTGAAGAGTTTGTTTGTGAACGCATAAACCGTAGCTTTCTTCTCTTCATTTCCCTTCCCCCCCCCCTTCCTTCAAGGTGGCAACGCATAGCCAGGCAAGACACACTTGCCTTATAGACACAAGTGTCTATCTTACATGTGCGGTGTCCAAGGGCGATGGTGGCCACTTACCATCAGGTCATTCACGTCAGCTCGTTTGCTCCTCATTTACAATTAAAAAAAATTATAAGTATACAAAAACGGCATTTTTAATGGCAACTCTACTAAAATACAAAGTATCTAATTGTCACGGCCACATGGACTTCATCTGAAACAAAAAAATATCCTAAGTCGTAAAAGCTTAGTAGCAGATCTTATTGAACACGCACACATCTTTCAGAATTCCTTGTTAATAGAGCTTAAAATATAATAGTAATTAAAAAAAACACTATGTATTTACGTTCTATACAATTATCATACACCACATTCAAGATAGACGTAAAAAGGGCCATCTCTATTGGAAAAAAAAATTAAAAATCCAGTTGCAAGCATTAAAGAAGCAGGAGGAAGTGATGATATGAGGAAGGAAAGAGAGCTTTATTTGTTTAGATTATTTTCTTGTTTACACATCTTACAAACATAACCTACGATAATAATAATGTGACGCTATTCAGTGGACACTTTTACATAAGATCTCTTGACTCTCCATATTTATAACTATATATTTCCAACTGTAGTAGTAATATCTTAACATATCCTGCATTATATATGTCCAATTGTTTTTAATATATATTTAATTACCTAACTGCGAGGAATCTTGTTCCTATTCCTAAATAAATTAGCTGCGAAAACTCCAACCGTCATTTCAATGATTTATTATTATTCTTTATTGAACACCACTAAATATAAATTTCTTAGGACTAAAATTAAATATAGTGGTAGACAAAAGGCGGTCTTATGGCTAGGTAGCCATTTTTTCCAACCTTTAGGCTAGGAAAATTGTATTTAAATAGGGTATAGGGTGGTGCAATCATAATCTACATACAAATAACTACATTCTAATGCATATACATAACTACATCTATATAATATATAAATGATAAATATTTATAATACACTAATAAATATCAACAAAAAAAGTTTAAATTAAAAAATGACGTCTATGCTAACCCGCAGGAACTTTAAATAGA
>JAOPUB010005400.1:0-11995 GCA_027564055.1 Neptis clinioides
CCAAAGCCAATAGATGCAAAAATAGAAGACATAAAGACTGTTATGAAGAATTTACAAATAGAAAGAGCTAGGAGCAGGAAGCTAAGATGCCATTACAGATCCTGCTGATGGTGATGAACTGTTTTGCATCTCAAAACAACATCATGACGTGGGTGAGGGACCACAGGATGCATCACAGGTACAGTATTATAGATAACTATGTCAACGAGGTCGAACGAGTCTATACGTTTGGGTAAAAATAGTACAGATAGTGAGTGTACTGCGTGCCCGTATTTGTTTGTAATTCAATCTAAAATGTGGAATCACGACTTTTACTTTTTTATTTAATAAAAATTAACAGATACAGTGACACAGACGCCGATCCCCACAACGCGACACGAGGGTTCTTCTTTTCTCACATGGGGTGGCTGTTGGTGAGGAAGCACCCTGAGGTTCTAAAGCGCGGCCATACTGTGGACATGTCGGACATACACGCCAATCCCGTCCTACAATTTCAGAAGAAGTAAGTTTTCATGTTAAGAAACCAAGTTCATTCCATTTTGCCAAAATAATGATTTCCCAATATGGTTTTCGGTTCGGGCTTTGCATTATCATCACGAGCTTTCCGACGATTGACAAGCGGTAATGTCTGTGTTATTGGATACTGCAAATGCATTCGACAGTCTGTGCCATTATTGCATCAGCATTCTTGCACTTGAAGTGCCGTCCTACCTGGTGAGACTTGTGGGAGCAAATCTTTGGATCACTGATGTTTTTTAGACAGTGAAGATCGAGCTAGTGTTTTCGTCGGCATAGAGTGATTTTGCGGTGTTCTTCAGGGAATGATTCTGAGCCCACTCCTAAATACCAATATACATTGGTTTCATGCGGTTTGATTAATGAAAAGTAACCAATGTGGAAGTATTATTACATTTTTTATAATAATAAAAACGCTAACTGACATGAAACTTTCAAAGCTTCAATAAAAATAATATTTGTTAAATATATAAAAGAATAATAATTCTAGACTTAAAAAATGCAGATTTTTTTCCATTGTAGTTTTATGATAAATTTCAGTATCTTTTGTAAAGGTAATAAAGTCCTAAAGGTTATGCCGTTAGGTTTACTTGTTCTATAGTAAGACAGTGTAAAGACAACTAATCTGGAGTGCATGATAGTATAGGAGCTTTTTCTTGGTTGGCACACTAATACTTCTACACCTAATCAAAAACTTTTTTCTTTCAGATACGAAAAACCATTGTTAGGAACAGCCTGCCTCCGTTCTGAAGCCGTTCAAGTTTATTGACAAGTTCCTCTGATGCATCAATGTATACGACATCCCCATAGTCCAAGAGAGGCAACAGTAGAGACTGAGCGAGCAAGATCTTGGTATCCTGTGGCAAGAAATTCTGCATACGCCTCAGAGCGTGTAAGGAAGAAAAAATTTTGTTACTAATACCAGAAATATGCGGTGCCCAAGACAGAGTTTGATCCATGATCAATCCCAAATTTTTTACAGTGGTAGAATATGGTATCCTAACTCCATCGAGAACTATACTTGGTACATTGGTTGATTTTAGTGTAGCAATAAAGTAAGGACTGCCAATGATGATTGCCTGGGATTTAGAGGGGTTAATGGAAAGACCAAACTTACAACACCATTCCGTAATCTTAAGCAAGTCATTATTTATTTTGTCTGTCGCGGCTGAAAGATTATCAGTTGGAGCTGATGCGTATAATTGTAGATCATCGGCATATAGATGATATGAGGAACCCAACGAGGACGTAATACTATTGATAAATAGCGAAAAAAGTAATGGCGACAGTATGCTTCCCTGAGGCACTCCCGCTAGTCGATCACTCCAGTCTGATTTTCTATCATCAACTCTAACAATTTGTTTTCTCCCGAATAAATAAGAGCTAAACCAAGAAATTACAGAGGGTGCCATGTTAAAAGTTTTTAAAATTCCCAAAAGAACATCATGATCCACTGAGTCAAAGGCGCCACTAAAATCTAATAGCACCAGAAAGGTTAGTTTCTTATTATCTATATTGAGGCGGATATCATCAGTGATCTTTACTAATGCAGTGACCGTGCTGTGTCCGGATCTAAAACCAGATTGTAATGGATTGAGGAGATTAAAACGCGTAAGATGAACAGTTAGTCTCGTATTTACAAATTGCTCGATTATTTTGGACATTACTGGAAGAATGGATATTGGTCGATAGTGTGAGAAAACGGAAGGATTGGATTTTTTTGGTATTGGGATAACATGGGCACACTTCCATTGTGATGGGAAAGTACCAGACATGAGCGAAAAATTTATAATGTGGGCTATGAAAGGGGCTATAATACGAATAATTGGTAAAATCATGTTTAATCCTATATTATCATTTCCAACTGCACGCGTTTTGATAGATTTAGAAATATTAACGACATCCACGGCTGATATTTCCTCGAATTCGTATCTAGGTGTATTTGGAAGGAGTAGGCAATTCAGCTCGTGCAAGCATGATGCTTTTTGTTGCGGGTCAGGAGTTGACGGAGAGGAGCAAAAAAATCTATTAAGACTATTTAAGTCTACATTGCCTATTGGAATAGTAGGAGATTTACCGATTCCGAGAGATTTTAAGAAGTTCCAAAGTCGATCAGGAGATGATTTCTCAATTGATGAATGAATATATTTGCGTCTAGCTCTACGACATTGCTTGTTACATAAAAATTTTAGCTTTTGATAGTTTTCGAGGTTTAATTCACATGGAGCTTTACGATATTTTATATGCGCTTTGTTTCTCTTAAACATAAGATTTTTAAGTTCTGGTGTAAGCCACGGTGCGGGATAGTGTTTTACGCGAATCTGTCGGAAAGGAGCGTGTTTGTTATAAATTTCCTCAATTATAGTGTTGAATTTTTCAACTTTAGTATCAGCATCAGTGGCGTCTGAAACATTATTCCAATCTGCTCTACAGATGTCTTCTTTGAGTGCCTCATAATTAATATTACGAAAATCTCGCATATAGACAAATTTATGCCTTCGCTTGGGTGGTTTGATTTTGTATGATGCATAAATTAAATCATGCCTGGAAAACGCACAGTTATTTACTTGACCATGAGCCTGAACTAAGTCTGGAGAAGTCGTAATAATAATGTCTAACAAGGAAGGAGGGCCATTATGTGGGAAATGAGTCGCTTTAAGAGGAAGAACATTAACATTTACAGAGCTCAGAGCAGACAAGAGATTTCGTGTACGATGATCTTTTTTCAAAAGGCACGTGTTGAAGTCGCCCATAATAAGAATATGTTCATACTGAAGTCTATGCGCCGCAATGAGTTGTTCAAAGTTATCGAAATAATTTATATTAGAGTTAGGGCTATAGAAGACACCAAGCATGATTTGAGTGTGACCGAGAGTAACTTCTAATAGCAGATATTCCAAGCTGTTCTTCACAGAGGGTGATTGTGAGATAACTGTACAAGAAATATCACTTCGTAGATATATGGCTACACCTCCACAGCCCACAGTTAAATTATTGTTAACATTTTTATAAATTCTATCGTTTCTAATAAGTCGATATCCTGGCAATGGAAACAAAGTTGAGGGGAGAGAAGGTTTGAGAAACGATTCTGATATGAGTATTGCATGTAAGTGTTTACTAGTGAAAGAAACCAATATATCAGTGTAGTGGGCTGGCACACTTTGAGCATTAATATGCACTACGTTAAAATTTTTTGGCAGTTGTGAGAAAGTTTTGTCAAGGGTGTCTCTTAAATTATATGCGTCATTGTTGCTTCCAGCGCTTAAAAGGCTTTCAGAGGATGAACTCAGAGAGAAGTACTCGCTATCATTACTGGAGGTAGACATGATTACAAAATTATTATATTTTTCGTAATAGGTATGATTGGGTACAATATGTATATGTATATATTTAATGCCTGGTTTAAGACTAATTAAATTTAAATATTTAAAATAATATATATGTTATAAAAATATAATATATTAAAAAGTACGTAAGAATAATGAAAAATATAAAATAATTACCAAATTTTAACTAAAAATAATTCAAGTGTTTGGTTTTTCTTTATAATTTACAGCTATATGCCAGCTGTTTACAAATCACCAATATTTTGTTTATTGTGAATTTAAAATATAAACAAATAAGTAAATCACTGACCTAAATTTTGAAATTTTTGGGTTCAACTGTTATAATACAAATGCACTTTCGATATGTTAGTACGAATATCCGAGAATAAACAGAAACGCAACTGACAATGACAGCTATTTCAATTGTATCATTCAACTAACAGTGTCAAATTGAAAAACTATTTTTTGTTCACCTTCTATGTTACATTTCATAAAATAAGAAATTATCTCCAATCCAGTCAGTGATAAACTTTCACAGCATTGGCAGATTTATTGTTAGCTAAATATAAGAATAGATTCAAAAGTTAAAGAAGAAATAAATAGTTAACTTATTAGAAAAAGTACAAATTGTTACTGTTTGGATCTGGTTTTCAAGCGACTGGGATGGCTTTTATTACCTCTTGGATTTTCTTTTGGCAATGCAGCTACCTTTTGAACACTGGAATCACTTAAGGACATCAAAGCTAGCACATTATTCTTTTGTAAGGAGTGAAGTTCTTCTATTGTGGTTATGGAGCGCCTGATGCCATCTGTACAAGGAATAATTACTTTTCCATTGCTTGTCCAACAGCCTGTGATTCCTAAAATTTTCCTAGCTTCGGTGAAAACAGCTTGCCTCGGACTGGTCAGAAATTCAGAGAGTACTAAGCCTGAGTTTTTTAACCTGCTTTTTGAGGCCCACACTTGATTTCGAGTTTGCAAGTCAGCAAACCTTAAGAGTAGTGGCCGTGGTTTTTTAGAAATGGAATTTGATCCCAATCTTGTGCAGGATATAAATGATAGTTGAGTGATATTAGTGAGATTAAGCTTTTCCTTGCATACTTTGATAACATCTCTCTGAATGTCATTGGTTTCTTCTGTCACACCATGGAGTAAAAGGATATTGGATCTTGATCTCGTCTCGTAACCATCAAGACATTTAAAGATTAATTGTATCTGGAGATTTAGCTGGGAAACTGCTTTCCAAATAAGGGACTTAAAGGTGTTGAATTCTTTGAGTAAAGACGAGTTATCATCTGCTGTGGAAGTATTGATTGTGTCTTCAAAAGCTGTCATTTTTGAGGAGAACATTTCAGCTAACTCATCCATGCTGCGTTTAATTTCAAAAATATCCATACTTAGTGCAAGTGGACTACAATACACTGGTGATTATATTTTATTGAGATTGTTGTTGGAGAGGTGAGATAACAGCTGGCATTAACTGTAAGTATGTTTAGTACATTTTTGTGAAAAAACTTTTTTGAAAATATAGGTATAATTATTATTTTTGTATTTTCAATTACTAGCACTTAAAAAACGCGTGTGTACACTTTTCCGCCTACCCGCCGAAAAAATTTTCTATTCTAGAAGATTCTAATCTAGAAGATTTTCTAGATTTAAAAGCAAATAGATAAACGATTTAGAATTTTTCCGTTTAAATTTCCACTTCGAATATCTAGCTGAGCTAAAATTCTCTCAAAATCGGACATACCCTGCAGCATGAAGCGAACATGCCTTTCCAATTATTGATGGTGCTCTCAACGTGTTATCTGATATGCATTATTATTGCGTACCCCCACCCCCAGGCTCCAGCCCCAGCCTCGAGGCGAGAGTACAAAGGACTCCTCTATTTTGATGTACGCCTTCAAAACCAGACGTTTCGCGGATTAAATTATGTGCCGTTCTTGCTGTAACATGATTAAATTAGATAATAACTCTCGTTTTATACCCGAAAATGTTTCTTGTATACATTGACGGATAATGCGATGGATTCACAATCTGCGACGTGGAGCAGAATTAAATTACAGTATGACCATCTCCTTGAGAGTACCTTTACAACGTTACAGTAAACTCTGAATAATCTTATTAAGTAAAAAAAGTAGTGTTAGTTATGATGTAGGCAACATCGATTTGAGCAGTAAATAAGTAACCGAAAAGGGTGCCATGACATAAATCATTGTTACATTGTGAGTTTTCTAGTTTTCATTTTGTTGCTCTGTGTCTAAAGCATAACCCTCGGGAATATTCTTTTTTTTAAAGATATTACCAGTTTTGGTTTACACACTACTGTGCTTATTCTCGCCTACAAAAATGCCGGAATGCTTGTGTTAGGAGTGGTCCACTTCAGTAGTCCAGTGACTGGGATTTGAACTCACGACCTATTGATTGTTTTCGTCAGTCTAGAGCTTGAAACACTGAGCTACTAACGCTTCATGTATTTAAATTATCTTTCACTCACTCAGCGATACTTATATGATGACTCGACGTCCATGTTATATTTTTTTATTATCTATCATTATTTCTAATACTGCTAGTCTAACTGCACATCAGTAATATTCAACAGAAATAGTATATTTATAAATATATGTGGCAGGGTCTGAATAATTAATAATATTATAGTAGGTCAATTTTTTTTATCATCTCTAATATTTTTTCACTACTGCTATTCTAACTATATATTCATAGTTATAGGTGACAGAGTGACTTAATATGTAAGTTTACAAATTTGTAGGTAAGTTTATAATATTATAATGTTATAAATATGTGACTAAATAAATATTAAATTAAATAGTTGAGTTTGTAAGTTTATTACAGAGCCTGAATAATTGAAATTAAAAAAAATTTAAGCTAACTTATGTAAATAAATATGTAAGTTTATGAATGAATAAATGTTTTGAATACACCTCAGCGAAGCGAGGTTGGCTAGTATCTAATACTTGAGATAAGTGCATACAAATATATTATGTTGTATATTAAAATTTGAAGCTAATAATGCAATAACTATGATTCATGGCGCAATAATATCGAGGGAGGCAAGTTTATTGCAGAGCCTCAGACGATGACTCTACTGTCGACTGTCGAGTTTCGAGTGTCGACTGTCGACTCATAACTTTAAAAATATATTTTACTACAATCACGTATAAATTAAAATACATGTGAATAATGAAAAATTAAAAAAACGCTCGCTTCCACTACTCGACTTTATTCCAGACATTAGATTTATAAATTTATTAGGTTGTAGATAAGTGACTTAATAAATATGTAAGTTTACAAATTTGTAGGTAAATTTGTAAGTTTATTGCAGACCCTCCGACGATGACTCTGCTGTCGACTGTCGACTCATAAACTTAAAAATATATTTTACTATAATCACGTATAAATTCCTATAATTACTCGGGGTTACTGGAAGAGCCAACTCCTCCCTTCTCCTAGTTGGTGGTTAGTAAATTCACTTAACTAGATGTTAGTTTGTTAGTAATCATCCAACTTATTCCACTGCTGTCTATCCCTACCTACTTCCATCCAATGACTTCCTGCTAATTCTTTAATGTCATCAGACCACCGTCTGTATAGTCTCCCTACTCTTCTGTTTCCTGCTGTTCCTGCCATTTGGTTGTTCTGATTGTCCACTTTGCGTTAATAATACGGGAAACATGGCCTATTGCCATTTTAGTTTCAGAGCTTGAGTGAGTGCGTCAGTTGTCTTTAACTTTAGTCTTATGGTGTCACTTTTAATTTTTTGTTTATTTTTATTTGTAAAGACCAATATTTGGCACCCGTACAATAAGGATGGTAAAAGGCCATGGTAATCTATCACTATTCTTAAAATTAATAAATTTAATATATTTTTATATATTTTCTTTAATTCTTTCTGAATTATTATGACTGTGGCTTAAATCACCTCTCTATTCTGTGGAGGAGATCGGGCTCAACGGTGGGCCAACAAAGGGTTGTAATTATGATGATGATCTCTTAATTCCAAAGTTTTAGAGGGTAAGGTCCAAATATTTTATTTCTAAATTGCAAAGATCGAACGTATCAGGCAATTTCATTGATGAACGTGCAAAAAATTTGGATTCTCAACGTCCATACAAGTTGGCTGTTTTCTTTTAAAAGCGTTTAATATTCATTTAGTATTCGAGTGAACACGCAGATCGATATTAGCAAGTGTAATTCACTTATGCAACAAAAACTACATATTGATGCAATATAGCCTATGTTGCGTAACTATAACAATTAAAATGTCCATCTGTTTGTCAGGAGACAGGTATTTTGCATGATTATATAAATGTTTGAGTAGTCAAATTATTAGGTCGAATGGTTATGTAATAAATTACGTAAATAAACAAAACTCTTTCTAAAGCTACATTTCAGTGTAAAAGCAGAGTTGTGCTTGGGGTTTGTGACCCAGAGATATGTCAAAAGAATCATCATCACTATGCACTGCTTGACCTCGCCTTGCTTTTATTTAGTTAGATAAAGTTTATTGTATGAGATCACTTGACCAACTATATCTATATGACGTAAACGGAGAAGCTTACTGACATATCAACGGATTGTTAGAAACTTGAAATTATCCACAGGAGTTTCATAACGTTGGGGAGCACTCAGAAAGCATTATTTAGTATTCGAGTGAACCCCCTAAGGGGGTGAATTTTCGAAGTAGTAAATAAACCTTTACAGTTTTTGATTTATTCGAATGAAATTAATTATGAATATTTTTTCAAATATCATCCTTTAAGGGGTTAAAAGGAACGTACAATTAGTATGAATTATTATTAAATATAAAAACACTCCTCAGCGAAGCGAAGGCGGGTTGGCTATTGAAATATAAATTTTATAAAAAATCTTAATGTTATTTAATTTGCAATTTATACATATTAAAAAAAATAAAACACAGTCAATGGCAGCGTTTATTTAACAGTTTTGACTTTTAATAAAATATTTTTAACAAAAAATTGTACCCATTTCCAAGTTCCAACTCCAGAAAATGCACTAAAAAGTAAAAATTAAACACACTAAAATAATTATTTAGAAGTCGGTGCCAGCCACGGGGACGCTCGTGTAGTGAGATAGTACATCTACCTATAATATATATGTCGGAGAATAAATCATAATGAAGTAGTTACATAAATCTAACGTTAGATTAAACAGAGAACCTGGACAGTGAAGGTGAGTGTTGTAAAAGGCCTTCTAAACCTACGCGCTTGGTGGCAAGTCCAAGGCACTACTGGGTTTCTGTCAGAATATTCAGGCGCTTACGTCTGTAAATATATTTAATCCAGGTTATGAACTATCTGTGTGCTAAGTTTCATGGAAATCTATTTTTCAGATTTGCTTGTAATTGAGTAACAAACATTCAAACATACAAACTTTCACATTTATAATGTTACTAAGTTAGTAAGACTAGCCACCCCTCCCTCGCTTCGATGAGGCGTATTATATTTTCGCGGAACTCAACATTTAAAAAAAATCAAAAGTGGCTTAATTTACTCCTTATAACATGAGCCTGTGAAAATCTCGTTACAATCAGTCCAACCATTTAAGAGATAAATAAAACAAACGGACAGACAAAATTAAAAAATAAGGTTGTTTTGGTTTGCATTAAGTGGGTTTCTTCTTCTTTAATTAATATCAGATGAATACTATATTATTCCGCTACTAATAAATATTGTAATTAATATGTTTGTGTATGATTGGGGAGGAGGAGGAGGGCAACCTCAGAGCCGCTCACTGCTGACTCCACCGGCCTTGCCACTTGCCACTTAACACTAAATAGTAATTACAACACGTTTAATATTATATAAATCTCTGCTGAAGGTTACCACGCCAGTAATAATAATTTGATAACACATCAAATGTCTGTTTGATCAATACATATAAATAAAATTGTAGTGTCTGTTTGTAATATTAAAATAACCGTTACACTAGGATATATAGGAAAATAACATTTTTAAATAATTTATCTGTTTATCTGTTTGTTTGTTCTAGCTAATCTCTTAATTCCTTAGATTAAATTCCTGATATGAATGTGATCAGAAACGTAATGTGTATACAAAAAATCATAAATTGTTCTTTTGTGCTCGTTTTTCTTTTTAAGAATCAAACGAACTTACCCGGTGAAGTTTGATGCCTAATTATACGTATGATTTGACCGAATATGGGTTATTATCACACCATTCCAAATTTCTAATAAAAATAATTAACCGAAAATTTCAAGGTATAGTCATTTTAATCTATGCTAATATTATAAAGCTGAAGAGTTTTTTTGTGTTGTTTGTTTGAATACACTAATCTAATGAACTACTATTTCGAATTGTAAATTACTTTTCTGTTGGATAGTCCATTTTACGAAGAAGGTTTTAGGCTATATAACATTACGCTGTGACCCACAGGAATGGAGCATCACGTGGATGAAGTCGCAGTGAAGATGTTTATTTGTTTGGATATTTGTTACACAATCACGCAAAATCGGCTGAACGAATTTCAACACATTTTTATCTTTCTATCCCAGACAAAACAAAGTTTCTGTGAAATATTTATCAAGCCGAGATGTCCTCGTTTAGCTGAGGTGTATTATTTTTTCGAGGAATTGTTATACCCTATAACATCAGCTATCTGCTCGTGAAAGTCTCGAGTAGAGATTAATACTAAAAAACGTTTTATTAAAATAACGGTTTCTGAAGGTTACATTCAGTAGCTGTGAGTAAGTAAGTGATCGAGTTACTCAATTATTATTTATTACGACTCATACAAATGAGGTTAGGACTAATACACCTAATTGTGAGTGAAGGTTGAACTGCAATTACTTTGAGTACAAAAATAAAATCACTTGACAGCTCCATTAGCAGCCTTAATATCATGCTGCACTGGTTCTAACCCAACCTTCACCTTATCAGGTATCACTTGTATATTTTGTTTCTGAGATTTATCGTTATTTGAATTTTTAATTTTAAAATATGTAGAAACATTTATCTTTTATATATAAAAATAAATTGCTGTTCGTTATTCTCAGTTTAGTCTACGTTTTTAAATATTCGTGGAAATACAGGGAAGGTTTAAAAGTGTAGTGATTTATCACCTCAGCGAAGCGAGAACGGGTCAGATAGTAATCAATATTAGTTTGACAACACTATATTGGTCATAAGCCCGAAATTAAATATCTACTATTTTAAGAGTTACTTTTAAGTCACCTAAAACTAAAAATGTCCTTTTTTTAAAAAGTAACATAGAAATAAATATCTATTTGTTTTTTAAAGTCATCTAGAATTAAATAATTACTTTTTAAAAGTCACCTAGAATGAAATATCTACATTAAAAAAAACTTTTTTAAAGTTACAGAAAGCAGTAGAGAAGAGTTCGCTGAGTGTGCGGTGAGCAGCGTAGGTCAATGTATGTGTGTCGGTGTCACACACCACACATCACACATCACAGTACACGTAACCATACCGTGTCAGGCTGCAGGAAGCGTTATGTCACACATACTCGGACTGTGGGCGATGGATTGACAAACACGCCCTTAACCATCACATTTTTAAGTTTTTCATAATGTTTCTTAAGGCTTTTTATATCAAGAAAAATGTAGGCATTCTACTACGGCGTACAAACTAACACACCGATAAATTATGAGGATATGAATTATTGTAGTGTTGATTTAACGTATTAATCTTAAACAGGGACAACAAAGTAATGGAAGCACTCGTTGGAGGCAGAGAAGGAAGACCCAAATTTAGTCGGGGCAAAATGAAAATGATACTCGCGGATGACAGCAGCCCTGACAATCATACTCGTACTTGATATGAACACAAAACTTTATGTAACTTGCGCATTTATATTCATAAGTTAATTTTGGAGGGAGGGATAACTTGAACCACATTGTGCTTTACTTTTAAATCGGTTCGAAGTATTTTATGAAATATAATTTTGGATTCGGTTTTTCTAGTAACGCTTTATTTAGACTGAATATTGTTTAAGTAAAAATCTCCAAATTTTTTTGGAAATGTAGTGTAGTTTTTTGAACGTTACTACTATATATCAGAAGCGTCAGTAGCTCAGTGGTTCAGGCGTTGGACTCACGAACACAATCGATAGGTCGTGAGTTCAAATCCCAGTCA
>JAOPUB010006046.1:0-11980 GCA_027564055.1 Neptis clinioides
GTGACAATTCCTGTCGTAAGTGTAAAAGATTGTAATGTATAATAGTCTATCGATTCAATTGTAGAATGTAACAATGTGTTTACACCCTCTTACGCCTCGATATATATACCTACATTGTCAATCAGGATGAGTGTTGCTAACTAAACGATCAATTAATTCATTAAAAACCGTGGCATTTGGCTGTACCAGAAATTTTTCTTCATAACCTTCAAAATGTCAGTATGAGGAGATCTCTGAACAGCAATTGAAGTCTATTTTCACAATGATGTTTTGATGAAAATTCTAACAGCTTTCGAAACCATGAACCATGTTATGTTCTTCGGCTCTATTCAAAATGTTGAAGTAAAGGAGGTATTATCCAAAAATATAGAATTATGGTTTTAAGGACATTATATTCAGAATTGGATATCAGTTAGTTGAAGAAGTACTTTCCTCAATTCAAAAGCAGCACCTTTTAACAATGAACGGCAAAAATAATCTTTTATGGCGATTTTTATCAGAAAAAAAATCCTAATCAGGTTACCCTAGCTCCAATTTAGAATGGCACGTGACATGGATGGCAATGGAGTTTCTTACTATCATCATCAAAACCTACTAATGGGGGACATTTGAGTAGGAGACTTACGTTGTTCAAGTGTAGCTTAGCAACCTCCAGGACATTATAGGACACGAGTATCTCCCCTGTTATACTGGACCTTCCTTATAAAACACCAAACTTTGCACCAAGCATTGTGTTACCAACAGCAAAATATATCTTAAAAGAAAAGCTTATTTTAGAACCACAACATTATTAGGTTAACAAAAAAGCAAAGATTATAGCGGTGGATATCCAAACCCCCAAGCTTGCATCTAATTCTCAACTCTTCAGCTCGTGAGTGCTGGCGAGTGTCCAACACGGCACTTTGGATGTTCAGGAAATTGAGCACGTCCTCCTACCTTTTTAAACTTTTTAGACATTTTCTAGCTAATCTGTATACATAAAGGAATATTTACGTACCCATTCCATATTACCGAAATTTAAGGGATGTTTGGGTGTTTGTTAATCAGTCACATAATAACGGCTGAATGAATTTCAATGAAATTTGGCACACATATACTTTACAACTTGGATTAACATATAGGCTAGGGATTATTTTTATCCCTTATAAATTAATAGAGTAATAAACCTAATTATTTTACGTGATAAATTGCATCCATGCGAATCCAGCGCAATCGACTATTCTTAAATAAAAAATAATCCTCCGATGTGTTTTTGATATGTTTTATTTGATATGTGTTATATTATGGATATGTTTTTTAGATTGGAACGAAAACGTGTATGAAATTTTATTTCGCACTTAAACCTTTTTCTGTGTCAATTTTTAGGGTATTTCTAAGGTGGACTTCGTAAGTCGTCCATTGACAGGAATTTGAACCTACGACCTATAGATCGTGAGTCCAATGTCTGAACCATTGAGTTACGGATTTTACAAGGACGTAATGGTTTAGGAAGTCCGAAAATAATAGTAGTTAAATCCATCTCTTTAAAGGTAAATCCATAAAATAAGGAGAAGGAAGGCGTCTCCACCCAATTGATTAACAGCCAAGTTTAAAGTTCTGCAATATTTCTAGATGAAAAAAGTTATGAAATCCTATCCAGTTAATCAAAGTTTAAATAACGCGGAATACGAAGAAGTTCGCAAGTAAATATCGTAGGCTTATTACAATTTCCTCATCCAACATTAAGTCGATATTTTAAAACCGTTTGTAGACTTTCTTGTTCTTTAAATTAAGATCTTGTTTATCAAGGACTTATTTAGTTTTCAATATGTGAAACGACATTTTTTTATTTTTTTTAAGGAACTTTTAGGGAGGAAAACTGCCGCTATCGCACTCTCCGCCGCTGGGGCAGATTCCACCCGCACTACTTGGATGCCTGGCACACCAGCGATGTACGTGCGTCATAGTAATTTCTACCACGCACGTGCAAGTTGTGGAATAATCTGCCACCAGAGGTTTTCCTAGAGCGTTTTAATATAGGGGTTTTCAAACAAGGAGTATACAGATTCCTAATAAAGTAGGGTAGGCAACGCATGTGCAAGACGCCGCGTATTGCAAATGTCCATGGGCGACGGTGACCACCCAACACTCTTATTTTGAACAACCCAAGGGGAATTCACAGAAAACAATATAAGTTTTTGGCAGAACAAGCTAGAGGCCGATTTTCACGAGAAAATATGGAAAAGTTTTATTATTTTTTACACACATTTTGTTAGTGATGATAGATGTATCAAGTTTGAGCATAACATCTGTATATTAAACATGAATATTTTTCAATAATATCTAACAGTAAGTAGCAACTCGCCTCGTTGCATGATAATTTACTTGGCATTTTAAAATATTTAAATTATATTTCTTTATGAAATTACTTTGTTTATTGGTAAAAATCGCATGAAAATCCGATTTCTTCCAATTCTTTTAAGTTTCTCGCAAACAGTATATTGTTCTTACATTATCCCTAAAGAAATATGTTTTGAGTTTTTTTATATATTTATCCAATAGCAGCCTCCGTCGTCTAGTGGTGTGATCACGCATTTATCCCACAGGGACAATCAATTAGAATTGTTGTTTCTACTGTCTAGGACAATGCAGGCTGATCAAGTGATTGTTCGAAAAGTAAGATGATCCGTGCATCGGATGGGCATATAAAAAATCGGTACTGAAACTTAGATCTCTTCGGTCATGTCGGACTTAGAGAGTGAGGGAATAGGGAGTGCTCCTGTAGCATGAGTGGCCGATCTCTTAATATAGGATCGCTCAGTAGAGTTTCATTCATGTTTGCCGGTATCAAAATCTATCTACATTCTTATAGCATTTAAAACAAATCTGTCCGGCTTTTTACTTAGTGGAACAAATTATATAGCAATTCGGAGATTGCTTTCTATAATAAATACGAAGGGTGAGAACAAATAAACGACAAATATAACAGTTTTAAAATATTTAATCTACACTTAAATTCCTAAATGTTCCTTGCATCCCCAAATATTCATCGTTAGTGACATTTTGTCTTAAACTCTCATTGGTGCACGCTTTGTTTATTTCCCGCAAGTAATCACTGAACTCATTTGATGTTAGCACCTCCTTAGATTGCACTGAAAAAAAAAAACAAAAAATTATTCCACTACCTCGAGTCTCTCAATATAAAGTTCTAATAATAACCAAACTTTATGGGCAAGATACAATTTTCAAGCTAAAATATTATGTAAAAATTAATTTCGCACTCAGATTATTTTTTAAATCTACACTTAAAATCAATCAAAATCCATTTTCAAAAATATGATCTACATTATCAAATATTTATTCTACCAACCTAATAAGTATGCTCAACATAATTTTTAAAGAAAACAAAACCGAGTATGAAATATAATTTTATAAAATATTTCGCACTGACTTTCTGAATTATTGTGTTGCGTATTTAATTATTTATTAAAATTCGTATATTGACAAAAACTATCATTATTTTACAATAATCTGTTTGTTTATCTTACTGGATATTTTTTTTTAAACTTACCATGAAATTTTAGCATAGGTTTTTCCTTTCCACCATACTCAACAGGTAAAATATCTTGTGGTACATATTCATAGAGAGTATCAATTTTATTATGTACTTTAATACGTTCACCCAGCTTAGCGCTCATTACTTGCTTGAATATCGCACCTACCGCCTCCACTGCTTTCGATTCTGACAATAGATGTAATCCTTTTATACGCATGCCATAGCCTTCCTAAAAAAATTAAAACTTTGTTTTCAAATCTGTAGTTTAATTTCTTTTATTACTAAGATTACTAGCAGTTTGGTTTACAATCTACTAGTATTCTTGTTCTCTCCTCAAAGTAAGCTGGAATGCTTGTGCAAGGAATGGGCTACGTTAGTAGTCCAAAGACTGGTATTTGGACTCAAGACCTATCAATTGCGTTCCTGAGCCCAACACTTGAACCATTTATTTTATTTTACTATATTCAACTTACCCGAACAATAGTAATGGCGTCCTTTAAATCAACAATATTAAACCATTTAACAGTCTCCAATATATTTGCTTCAGTATAATCTAATACTAAAATCATTCCATTGCAATAATCGTGAGCTTGGATATATTCACATTGCTGGAAAAAAAAATAAACAAGGCTTTTATTTCGGAAAACCTGGACCACAAGAAATGAAGACTTGCTTCATCCATTCGATAGAAAAACGCTAAAAAGAATAATGAATTGTTTTTTCTTTAAGTCCCAGTGCTTTCTATAAAATGAATCCCTTTTTTTGAATTTGAATTTGTAGCTCCATTATTTTTTGAATAATCAATAAATAAATAAAATATTTTAAATGGCTTTGAAAAATATATACCAGTATATTTTATTTTCTTTAAACAAATCGACGCCCTCACCGAATAAGACCGTAAGGTCGGTCGGCGTTTACTGTAAAAATGTTTTATTTCATTTTTGTAATCCACATACACGATTACATCTCCTATATTTTTTTCCAATTTTTTATACTGTTCCTTTAATATATGTTTAATAAATATTTTAATTCGATGGAAATGAATAATGCTTACTCGAAAAAAGGTGTAATAACTTATTACCGAAAAGAGCTTGGGTTTAAAATTCGGCGTCAATCCAGTACCGTTTTCTTCTTCTGAGATATTAACTAAAATCAATTGCGGCAACAGCATTTGCTATTCATTTTGTAGAGCTTATTTTCTATCGTTTTTTTATTCTTTTAACTTATTGCCGAATAAAACTTTAAGAAATTGTAGAATTGTTAAATTATACAAAAATTACATAAACAAAAAGGTATCATTCTTTTACGGTAAAGACTATTGCCTCAAATATAAGCGAATACAGACGCATACATTGAGAGCAATAATGTTTTTAGATAAAAGTTACCACGAATAAAACGGTAACTACATAATGCGTTAAATAAATAAAGAAATATTCTGCGCTAATATTTTCTTTCTTCTTCTAAATGAAAATTTCTAAATGAAATAAATTAAAATAAATATATTAATTAGTTATGTAAAAAAATTAGCTTTCATTTGATATATAATACAACACGTGTTCCGGTGTTAATTCGCGAAATATAAAGAAGTGTATGTTTTTTATTTTTCCTGAAAAATTTGTGTTTTCCGATTGCGGCTTTATTCGGTGGGGGCGTCGAAATGATATGTAAAAATCCTTGTAGAATAAAAGATGCAATAATAACTGTCAACTATGACAAATCCATTGTCACACCAGTTTTGCACATAAACGCATTTTCTTTAAAATAATATTTTTCAACCTTGAACAAAGTTATTATATGATAATTACGTATATGATAATTATGTACGAAAATTAACATATGTATGTTTAAAATTAACTTGACAAGAACTTACGCGAGTGTGAAATAAAATTTCATACAATATTTTGAACTGGTCTGTTAATTTTTCGAAACTAATATTGAATATATAAAATACATTTTTACACAAGGTTGTAGAAAACAGTTTAAATGTTTAATCAAGTATGAAATGGAACAACTGTTGATGAACAACATGTTATTTTGTACTCAGCACGTAATATGTTATTGTATTAATAGACAATAAGAACGTAATTCTGTATTTGAGTTTGAGATGTTTTACCTGTTATACAATTATTTTGTCATTAAAATCTGATCAGTTCTGATTACTAGTTAGTTTAGTTTAGAGGTCAACGTTATTATCTTTACGATAAAGCAAATAAAGAATATCTGATTTCTTATATGGGGTCACCTTTAATTTAATTGCTTCAATAATATGTTACTGTAGTCAGAATAAGCTATTGGAAAAAAGTCGCTATATTCTTCAAAACAATTTAAAGTTGCCAGATTTATTTTACCAACTAAGATAATGCATGAAATGAACCGAGTATGATATGAATTTCCATACAATATTTCGAACTAACCTAAGATACATTTTTGCACCAGGATCTAGCACATTGAATAATTCCTAGAAAAACATCTTACCATGAAGAAATATCGATAGAATTCCTGAAATCCAGTATTAAAATGTTTTGCTCTATTTTTCAATAAATAAACTCTGTAGTGGTCTTTAGTTAATTTTGGAAGAAAGACACCATATCTGCAATGAAATAACTTCACTTAAAATACTAACTTAATCAATAAAATGTCTGTTTATTCCAGCTTATCTCTGGAACAGCTAGACCGGTTTAAACGGGACTTTCACAGACAGATAGCTATGTGATAGCTAGTTTAAAATAAAAATGATAAATAATCATTTTAGCGCCGGACACTCCTTACGGTGATAATCCATTCGAAGATGTCAAAATAAAAAACCAGGATAACGTCACAAATTCGACTAACCTTAATAAATTCCCTTAATTCTATCTATACCACTACTGATCAAAGACATAAATCAAATCAGAGAGAATTTTACAAAGAACATTAGTCAATTCAGCAATAGACAATATGAAATCCATTATAATTTGATTATTAATATTCCATCTAATCATAATAATAAAGTGCCTCTACACATTGGCTCCGTGCACGCCTTACAGAGGTCCGGGTCACTATTGACCTGTGATTGAAAAAGACATAAAATAATAAATAATAGTTAAATCAACCATAAGCACTAATAATTCCGCTACCATAATATACTTGTTTGTATGGTTTGTATTTATCATTACATGCCTAAATTAAGCAAATTCTTTATAAATTGTAACCTATGTGTTATTTTAATATATAAGCTATATTACTGTAAAGTTTCATCCAAATCCGTTCAACAGTTTTTGCGAAAGATTAACAAACATCCATCCATCCTCACAAACTTTCGCATTTATAATATTAGTAGGATTATAACCTTGTAAAAGTTTCCATTAAAAAAAGTTATGAAATTTTTTTTAAATATAATTTACAGTGATTATACATAAATTATATCTATTTTTGTTACGCTAATCTTATTTTTTTTTTTTAAGAAAAACAACAATTGAAATTTAATTATTTCGCCAGAATTTGTTTTTACAACAACATTATTTAATTATATAAACACAAAAACAAAACATCTCGTTTAAATAGCCAACTTGGGTGACTTCATCTGTTTAATCCTCAACTCTTATGAGTCGTAGTGTGAAATTATATAACCTATAACCTTTTTCGATATATTGTGTATATTATTAATTATGATGCTGATAACACTGATTTAAGTGAACGTTGGTAGCTTTGCTACATTCTCATTGGTGGAAAATATCATACGATCGTAGGTGTGCCAACACAAAGATAAAAACTAACCAAACAAATAAACCGTTATAACGGAAATCATTATTTTTCCATCACAAGTATTCTAGCAGTAACGCTGAAGGTCTTAGTCAAAAGGATAACCACCAGGAGGTATATCTAGTAGTAGCCAGGACGTTATACTGCTGGTCTGCATATAGACCATAATTTCTTTTAATAATTAATAATATATTTATATAATATAAAAATAATTTTTTTGTCAGAAAAATGATTAATTTGTTTCTTATTGTTATTAAAGACCAAGACAGATGAGTTAAGGTCGATCATACGACTACTAGCGTTACCTTTAAGGAAAAACTAGAGAATTAGCAATAAACCTTCTTAGATTTCTAGATAGTAAGGTCTTTAAGGTCACTGTAAGGTCATATTATGATATATGATTCGATAAGATAAGATAATCTTATCTTATCAAAAGTGTTTAAGGTCACATTCTGTGATCGTGATATATGATTCGATATTAGTTAAAAATATGTAACTCTCTGGAATCAATGCGAAAGTATTATGCTCAGTGTGAAATATTGTACGATATATCATTTTGTAATCGATTGTTCTTCTCTGGAGACATCCGTTAGTAATTCTGATAAAATATAACATTTTAGGGTACTAAATATTTTGTTAAAATTTTTTTATCTATACTAATATTATAGAACTGAAGAGTTTGTTTGTTTGAACGCTCTAATATCAGGAACTACAGGTTCAAATTTAAAATTATTTTTGTATTTGAAAGCTCATTTATCGAGGAAGGCTATAGGCTATTAAACTACACGCTACGACCCATGGGAGCGGAGGTTCACGGTTGCACGGGTCGGTTAGTAATTTATATTATATACGAGTGGTATGTATACTTACAAATCATCAAGCAGTTTGAAGTTATTCACGTTGAATAAACCAAAAAGATCAGGAAATTTTGTTCTAAAGGTGCATATTCTGTCTAGTTTCTTTTTAGCTTTCTCCACTGAACCTTTACTTATAATTATAGTCCTTTCTAAATAATCTCTTGCTGAAAAAAAATCATTGATCAATTATTTAGTTTTAGTATTATTATTAGAACCATTAACTAAATTAATTTTCAACATATTGTTGCTAAATAAAAATATTTCGGCGACGAAATAAAAAAATAAAATATTTCAGGAAACATATTTGTCATTATGCTGCGAGAACTCAGAATTTTTTCGGGATAAAAAGTAGCATATATGTAAATCCAGGTTATGAAGTATCTGTGTGTCAAATCTTATTGAAATTCATTTAGACGTTATCGCTTGAGTAACAAATATCCAAACATCTAAACTTGAAGAGTTTGTTTCTTTGTTCGTTTGAACGCGCTAATCTCAGGAACTTCTGGTACGAAAAAATCTTTTTGTGTTGGATAATTCATTTCTTGAGGAAAGCTGTAGGCTATATAACAGTAGCGACCAATAGGAGTGGAGCATAACGTGGATGAAGTCGCTTGAATCGGTTAGTTTATAATATGACAAAACCAATAAAACCATACAAATATTAAATAGGCGTGCAAAATACCTTGAAGATAATGTTAGCACGGCTCTTGGCATTTGTCATGAGCAACTTGTTTCAATTGGAACCCGCAGTGAGCATTAGCTCATCCTCCCACCGTCTATTTTGTTCTCCCCTAGCCTTTTTGCCGCTCCTGTGATACTATTTTTTCGCCAATTTGTTCTATTTGTTCCGTCTGTCTAAAACCATAATGTGACCTACCACGAGGAGGTGCCACTTTCGCTAATTAATTTTGATTAGGATGTCCATTAGTCTGGTTGTTTGTCATATGAATGCCTCTTAATAAAAATGAGGGACAAATAAATGACAATCAACGTCATTAACTTCTGACCTCTGAGACACATATACAGATAAAAGAGTACAAAGTATTGACCACATCAAAATGCTTATTTGAATTTTGACAACAAAGAGGATACGGTAGTTACAACAAACTCGTAGATACAATTGAAAAATTATGAAGTGACAGAGTAGACATAAAGTAAAAGAAATGCGATACAGTGAAAAATCTGCAAGTTTACGCCACAGGTATATTCGGAAATATCATACAACATTTTGTTTTTCGTTTTTGTTGTTGTTTCCTCGGGTAATATTTCCATAAACATTACTCAGTGTAGCATAGGTAAAATTTCTTTACAATATGTCCGGACATTCTTGGGCATTGTAGTTCGCAACTGAAATTGGTCAATGTAGATCGCCGTATGAATTAGTTCGTCAGCTCCCAGCGCGAGGCAGCGAACGGCAGAGCTTTCAATCGTTTTGATACTACACTGGCTGCTCGTGATAAGATTATGGAATTCTTTAACTTCACTTACAAAATTTTTAGTCCGAATTAATAGTAGTTAGATTAATTACTTTATTTTTGCCTTTATTAAACTTGTATGTATGCAGAAATATTTTTTTCATATTAACAATTGTTGTCATGGGTGTCTTGCTATTTTAAAATTGATATTTATTTTTGCTGCTCTAAAACTTTTCTTTTATTAGTGTTAACAGACAAAGAACTAAACGAACACGCATGTGCAGTGAGCCGGTGATTCATGTAACGACACAGTTTAACGCCACTCTCGTTCATTTGGTCACGAACTAATGAACTATGAAGTGGAGAAAGAACGAAACAGTTCGTGTAGTGAACTAATAGTTCTAGTCCCCAAAATCTTCGTGTATTATAAAGTCAAAGAAGAATCATCTCTTTACGTTTATCAGTAAAAGTTTTTCATTCCAATCCAGAACCCAAGCATTATACAACTGTTGTATTAGAGACTGTCATAAACAATGTTGTAGTAGAGGATACATTGTATCACATTAAGTTATTTCTGTAATCGAGACTATTATTACAGACGCGAGTACAATAGTTTAAAAATAGCCATGCTTCTCTCTCACAAATGTATATAGAGCCAATTAGTGTCAATTTTGTAATAGTCAATTAGGTATAACTGTGAATACTTAGTTAATGTTTTACAGTTTCATACTGTTATGCTGGTTATGCGGGTTCTGAATAAAAAATACACAATACAATAACGTAAAGACCAATGCGGAAGGCATTAAATAAACTTTATAAATGAAATTCACTTTATACAATTGATATTTACTACTAGACGACCCGCCCCGGCTTCGCCCGAGTGCAATTTCCCACGTATAATCCTTAGATCATAAAAAAAATATTAATTATCAATATATTGTTGCAAAGTAGTAATACATAAGCACTTACGAAAGTAAACACATTTTATCTTTATCCCACGGTAACTCTAATTTTTTATGGGATAAAAAGTATATTACTATATTATATGTAAGTAAATAGAATATAAGTTTATAATGTATTGCTGTAAAAGTATTCAGGCGATTAATAAAAATTGATTATTATCCCGCGGGAACTATGATTTTTTCGTGAAAAAAGCATCCTATATGTTTATCCAGCTTATAAAGTATCTGTGTGTACAATTTCATTGAAATCCGTTTGCCGTTTCCGAGTTATAGAGGAACAAACATCCAAACTTTCACATTTATAATATTAGTAAGACTAGCAGCTTTCGCCAGCGTGGTTTGTATTTTTCGTTATATGATGTCTAAATCACACATCTTTTAAAATGATTTGTAGCCTATATGTTATTACTGTAAAGTTACATCAAAATCCGTTCAGTAGATTTTGCGTAAAGGATTAAAAAACATAAATTTTCGAAAACTTTCGTAACATTTATAATATTAGTAGGAAGTAGGATAGTAGAACTTAACCCTAATTACCTATCTTGCAATTGTAAAAGATTAACTATAAAAAATTAGCTATATTTAACATGTAACATGAGCAAAGCCTCAAACTGCCTTCTCAGGACATGATATAAATAATATTCAATAAAATACTAATTTAACTACTCGATTAAATACGCGTATAAGTCATAAGAAATTCAAGGTCCACTAGAATCCCATTTTTCCTGAATACACTCTTGCTAAAGCTTATTTACAATATTTATATCAACACTAGTCCACGTAGCAATGTTTCAAAAGAATCGAAATAACCTTTTAGCTCTATCGTCAAAGAGCTATCATGTAAATGTTTATTCAATCACAAAAATTGCGACACACAGAATCACAGGGAAATCGGAATTGATCAATTTGAGGGTTTGTTAATTCCTTCCGATCTCACAAATGAATGGTAAACCATTAGTTGATGAAGACACCGGCAACTAGCTACTGAAACTTAGGTTTGGACCAATGAAAACTAGTTTAACAGGTTACACGTGTGTCGTAATAACCTAATACATCAACCTATTTTGGTGTGGTTCTTTATACTCGATATTTCAGGTGATCTAGATGTTACTTACCTATAATCTATGAAAGCTATCTGGAGTTGTCTAGAGCGCTGGGGTAGAACAATAATCACTTCCGTTGTTTTGATCGCCTCTGATTGGCTGACGATTCCTATTGGTTGATTTACTTCTCCTCCACCAGTGCTAGGGATATTGCCACATCTATCTAGTTATTATTCGCTGGCAAAGGCAGTAATCGGTAAAGTAAATTCATTAATAGTCTCTTTGAGTCAACATCTCTTAAAGTGGTGCTATTGGAAGTGTAACAATAGTGTGTTGCTGTGTTGCGGATATTGGACCTCTCCGACCAAGAATCCGGTGAGTTCATCGTCCTCATTCATTCAGTTGTGTTAACACAACCCTCAGTTAG
>JAOPUB010006154.1:0-11978 GCA_027564055.1 Neptis clinioides
GGTTTTTATTCACATGTCTTAATTTTTAAGATAAGTAAGAGTTGATAAATAAATAAATACTCCTGGAAAAATTTGTAGTAACTTTAAAGGAAAAGGGGGTAGGCAAACTATTACTATTCAATCCTATTTAAATGACAGGCAAAGGGACAATCTTGTACAGCCAACTTAATATATTTAAATTGTAACCAACAACAAGAACCAATATAATAAATAGCTTCGCTTAAGTCAGATGAAACAATTATATTGGTTCATAACAAACAAATCCCGTGTGGAAACACAGCCTAAAATGTCGTTTTCCTTTAAAAGTTTTTAAAATCATGCAAGTGCTATTCATTTCGTGAAAAAAGAGTCTTTAAAAAACTGCATGTAAGGTATTTTGTAAACGTGTGAAACCTTTTCAGTTTTAGCGTTTAAGAAACAGCTGGAAGGCTTTTTTCAGAAATTACGTGAAAGTTCTGTGCTTATGTCTATCTAGGAAATGATACTTTGTGAAATTTAGCATATTTTGTGTAATAGACAACCTCCCATCCCGTTAATGTGAACTCTGGGATCACACTCGGAAAACTCAAACCGTAGCATTCTTCTCCTCATTCCTCTTCAAAAAAAAAATAAAAATAAAAAACAAACCATTTTTCCAATTTAAATCTAGATTTTTCTTAATGCCTTTGTTAAAATTAGAAATATCCAGTTATAACTAGAATTTACCACAGACATATTTGATTTATAGATAAAAGATTTATAAATAATTATAAACAAAACTACTAAAATGAGAAATCAATTTTGTAAAAGTTTAAATGAATCTTCGGAAAAACTCGTTTTGTCTAGTAAGAACTAGTTTTAACCGAAATTTGATTCGAGCATTAGTTAATTCTAGTATTAACAAAGGCAGTAAAAACTAGTTCTAACTAGAAGAAAATGTGACATAGATATTTAATTAAAACATTTTTTTAACAGCACGAGATTAGATACAGTTTTCATTTGTATCATTTAAGCGGGATATTAATAAGGATATAATAAAAAAACACTTGTATACTTGTAAATGATATATATTTCCATAAAAGTATTATTTCAGATCGACTAGAGCACTAACAGAGTGATTTTTCCAAAGATATTCTAATCACCAGTCATCATCTCCATGAATTCTGAAAAGAATTATAAAATATTAAACCACATCAAAATTGATTATGAATCAGGAAAGAGTAGGTAGGAAAATTTTATTCATTTACATTATTAAATACAAGTTTCCCACCTTCTCACTTGTTGTGTTAACACTATCTAGAACCGACCAATCAATACCCGCAGCATCTTCACATAGTCGTTTTTGATCCATACCCTCAAAGTTACGGCGAAGAAGAATTCTCGATTTAGCTTTGGGAGGTTTTACTTTATACGATAAATAAATGAGGTCGTGGTATGAAAAGGGGGCACTGCATTGACCGTGATTAACGACGTGATCTTGTAAAGAAACCATCATTAAGTCAAGCAGTGATGGGGAACAGTGTGGACTATGATGAGTGGCAGCTAAAGGGAGGATAACTAAATCTACAGAATTAGTTATAGAACGTAGTCGACATGCCCTGTGGTCGTTCTTGAGGAGACATGTATTAAAATCCCCCATAATCAATATATGTTTATATAGAGGTTTAAATTGTTCCAACAGAGTTTCAAATGATGAGAAATAATCAACTGTAACACTGGGGCTATAATAAACGCCGAGAAGTATTTTAGTATGTGACAGCGTTACTTCGATAAATAGGTGTTGCATTTTAGCATTACCCTGCGATATGTTAATAATTGAAAAGGGAATGTGGGAACGCAGGTATATGGCAACACCACCACCGCGCTGATCAATACGATCATTTCTGATCAAGTGAAACCCTGGTAAAGAGTAAGAAGTCGATGGTAGACATGGCTTAAGCCAGGTTTCAGAAACAAGTACGGCATGTAAGTTTTTATTATTAAAAGAAGACAACATATCGGGATAATGAGCAGGAATACTTTGGGCATTAATGTGAATAATGTTAAAATTTTTCAGGACATCTGAGAAATGTTGATCTAGTGTTTCACTGAGAGAGGGAATGCTTAGGAAGCTGTCACTGCTAGTACTGTCAGTAAATATGGACGTAAACGAATCATTAAGGGTATTCTCAAATAGTGTCATCATGTGTATGATAAAATAAAATAACTAACAAAAAAAAAAAAATATTATATATAAGTATAATAAATATTAAATATAAAAAATAATAATAAAAATAAACAATAAGTTTAATAGAAAATTCAATATTGATTATCCACACACCCCATTGTCGCAAGAAAAGAGTTCCACTAACATTCGTTGTAAACAACATAAATATAAAAGTGTAAATTGTATTAAAAAGTAAAATTTAAAACTAGCATTAATAAAAAGCAAAGTAAGAAAATAAAAATAATCTTAAAAACAAAAATAAAAGAAAAACTTTTGCAGTTATGTAGGCAAAGGAAACATTTAACTTTGGCAACACCTTAGTGGAGCTGGCAATCCTAGTTAACTGTCACAGTTCCAAAGCAAAATAAAAATTTAACATTTAAAAAATTAAATATATTGTGTAAACAGAATAAAAATTGAAAAATAAAAGTTAAAGTGGGTCAATCAGTAATAAAAAAAACTCTGTAGTAATGTTACGGTAATCAGGAACCTGCTACAAACTGAATGAAAATGGATATTATAGAACTGTGAAAACTAACAAAAAACAAGAGAACTCATAATAACTACACTATTTCTTAATAACTCTTTTTGTCCGCTGATGAACATTCTTCTCAGCAGGCTTAGCTTGCTCACTAGTGATTTGTACTGGTGATTTGTTAGTACTGAGACTGGGAATGGAACTAAGATCCGACTTACACTCTCTTCGATGATACGATCCATCGGGTGCAGATACATGGATAAAACCATTTCTCGTCCAACACTTGGCCATACCGAAGCGCTCTCTTGCCTCCAAAAAGACGGCATGCCTGCTCTTTGTCAAGAATTCTGACTGAGTAATACCGGAGCCTTTTAGTTTGGTTTTAGAAAACCAAACCTTATCACGTGTGGATAACTCTGTAAACTTAACTATAATTGGCCTCGGTTTGTCAGATTTACGTCCAATTCGATAAGAGTCCTTAACACTTGCAGTTGAGAAGCTCGGCAAGTCCAGATGATCAGCAACTATACTGGTAACTCGAGCCATTAAGTCTTCAGATTTTTGTTCTGGCACACCATGGAACATAATAATTTTATTTCTTCTCCTCATTTCAAGGCGGTCTATTTCGAGAGCCAGAAATTCCACTTGCCGCTGAAGAGTGTTTAATACAGACCGAATAAAGGTCTTGAAATTGTTGAAATCAGTTGCCAGTGAACCAATTGAGACAGGTGATGATGATTTCTGGTGTTGCAAATCTTGCTGGAACTCATTCATACGGCTATTAAATAGATCTGTTAGTGCAGTAAGGGAATCTTTAATTGAATCCATCTTATTAGTGCACATATAACCAGTTGAAAGTTGAATAGTTGTAGTGAAGTGTTTTGATGGAGAAATATTCCAGGAAAAAGCTTGCAAATGGGTAATGTAGATTACAATATCATAATATGTAAAAATATGCACAAAAATACTAAGAAATTCTATTAATATTTAAATTTAATAAAGGAGCTCTTAAATTTTGATGTTTTGTTTTTCACTCCTACCCACGAAAAGCAGGGTAATGACGTTTTAGATAGTTTCTTTCTGTCTGCTTTCATTAAAAGGGCTAGGACACTTAAGTGTTGACTATTAGTCCATATTATACGTCAATGTATACGGAATAGTGTGCTCGTGCGTTATTTGATATCGATCTTTATATTAATTGTAAAAAAGTTCGCAAAAAGGTTAAGTCATTGCTCCGTGGCCTTGTACGAGTATGACGCTTACATTGTTGTTGTTTTGTTACGTTATGTCAGGGTGTGTTTATAATATTTAATATTATTTACAGACACAATAAACTGCTATAGCTATAATGCTAGCAACACTGTTGATGGGATCAATTTAAAAGCTCTGTCCTAAACGCGGCAGTTTGACCAGTAATAGATAAGTTAAATAAGAGCTCCAAAACCTAGGCAATACTCATATTCCAGTTAGTATTTATAGTGTTCATATAAAATATTTATAACTTTTGCTAGTTAGTCCGCGCGTCTCCACGTATCCGCGTGATGCTTCACTCCTTTCTTAATAAATGGACTATCCAATACAAAAGGAATTTTTCAATTCAAACCAGTAGTTCCTGAGATTAACGCGTTTATACAAACAAACAAACTCTGCAGCTTTACAATATTAGCATAGATTTAAAGACTTATGGTTTTCAGTTGATCATTTAAATTGTTTTATAGACACTCTTCGTCCCTCAAGATATCGAAAATAAGCAAAGCAAGAACCCCCAGCTCATGTATGAACTAATAGATTCCAAAAAGTGGTTGTAGTTAGATACACAGGATTCATACACCAACTTTTATTGCAATTCTATTTAATGAGTTATGTTTCACGTTTCCTTTTTAGCCCATCTTGTATCTTATTATTCGTCAATACCAAACACGACAAAGGTTGCTGTCAATTTCTTGTCTTTATATAACTATGTCAAAACACACTAAAGAGAGCCAATAGTATCGCTTCATTTGACACACTCGTATGAGGTACACTTAAGTATGAGGATGTGTGGCAAGAGATCTGATGCTACACATCTTCATACAACTTTAGATTAGAAACGGAACCTTAATATTACAATACGTTAATATTAATAGAATTGCAATACGACAAAAAAGTCGCAAAAAAAGTATATGTCTCTAAATAATTCCTTACGAACTCTCATCCGTAACGAGTGTACTACCATTTATGGAAACTTACTCACTGGAATATTTCTATAATTGGATCTGGGGTTTCCCATTGATTTTATTTGAATATTGCCATCACTTCCCATAACAAATTATGCAAATTACAGTCTGGTCATCAAGCTCTTAATTTTGCATAAAGATAGATTGATTCATCGCGGAGATACAGCTAAATAGATGAACGTCTCTTATTGAATTAATTTTATAAAACTGAATTTTAAAGCCATTTTTAAAATAACGGTAACAATAAAAAAGGTTAGGTTAGGGGGTTTTGACTTGCATAAAGATAGATGGATTCATCGCGGAGATACAGCTAAAAACAAGAACTTCTGTTATAGAATCAATTTAATGAAACTGAATTTCAAAGCCATTCTTAAAATAACGGTAACAATAAAAAAGGTTAGGTTAGGGGGTTTTGACTTTGCTTTTCAATCAAAGTCCATATGGCTGAATAAAAGCTCCAAAGTTTTCGCTAGATCCATGTCTATTGGACAAAGCCGTTTGACTAAGCTGAAGATGGACGGTGGCAAGATAGTGTCGAAGATGTCAGATGTTTTAAGAGAGGTAGAGAATTTCTATGGACAACTTTATACTTCGGTTGCCTGTACAAGATTAGGATGGCTTTTAAACAACTCAAAAACAACAAGGCACCTGGCGAGGATGGAAATACCTCGGAACTTCTGAGAGCGGGCGGTAAGCCGATCCTTAGAGTGCTGCAGATGTTATTTTCTTCCGCCTTGTTCGAGGGAAAATCACCTGAGGCATGGAACAGGAGTGTAGTAGGTTCTGTTCTTCAAAAAGGACGAAAAAACCCTTCTGAAGAACTACCGACCCATTTCTATTTATATTTTATTGATTAGTCTTGTTGATTCTTGGAGTAAAGAGTCATAATTATTACATACAGAACAAAAAGATAATTGGGGTTTATGCTTTGTTTTTATACATGCTGCGCTTCAACAATTTTTTTGTATATTTAAACTACCCCTCCGAACTTTATTCAGCAATACTCCTGAATCTCTTTATGAAATACATTATATAACATATGAAGTTGATAATAATTTGTCGCAAGCACAAGGCCGCTTTCTACTTTATCAATTTCACATTCACAAATCATAGTTCGTAAGCGTTAGCACTCTCCTAAATCTCTTCTACTACGAAGTTATCACTTTTTAAATGGACACTATAAATTACTTCCTTAAACAGTGCCAAATTTTTTTTTTATTTTTTATTTACAATATATATTATGTACACTGACTTTACTTATACAAAACATTGTGGGTAATATTAATATATTGAGTAGTCATATAATCACGACTTATTCCTAAATACTAAAATTTAAAAAATTACATGTAGGTATATATCCATTTTAACTGGTAATTAGATACAGGATCATTCATGTTCAAGGATGCATTTACTAAAAATGCGAAAATTTAACATTTTACACAAAAATACTACTAACATCCATTTTATTTAACAGAATGTGTTAAATCCTTATTGAGGTTTTTTATAACAGACAACTTCATTATTGGTGTATTTTTTATTAATGGAAATGAAATGGAATTCCTATGATTTAAAGTATATTTTTACATTACTTATGGATTTTTTATTAAAAAATTTATATGAAGCAAATCTAGACTAGATCATTCTATAGATAAATTATAATCTTACAGTTATTGCTATTTTGAACAACAATAAAATTATACTGGGTAAATTTTAATTTTATTAACTATTAACTGTAAATGAATTTTATTTAAGAATATAATAAGTGATATTAATGTTGTAAAATAATGTAAAAAAATAAAATTACCTAAATAAAATTTAAATTATTTAACTAACTAACTTATGTCTTACCTAATTTTTAATTTTGTAACGAAATCCAAGTCACGAAAATCCTGAAGCACGAAAATATACCACCAGTTATCTCTGAGTGTCACTCTAAGCTTTTGACGCGTATTTATGTCACATAAGGCGTCTCGGAATCACTGAGCGGAATATAAGTAAATAGTCGTAATTATAAGCGGGCTAGACTATATGGCGGACTCATCTCGAGTGGGGGAAGAGTGAGCGAGACGGTGCCGGTGTCGGTGGGCCAATTCTTGATTTTCCAAGAATTCCCACCGTCTCATGACACTAACCTAACCTACCCTAAATGGAAAAGGATTGGGCATATGATGTTAGCACCTAATTAAGAAAACATATAGATATATTAAACTCTATTTTTGGATTTTATTGTTAAATAACGAGTATTTATAATTATTTGAAAATAAGTTATTTTTATCAATTTTTAATAAATAATATCCTTATGGCACCACTAAATTACAATCATTAAAATAAAAAAAAATATTATTTAATTCTTTTTTTCTTCTATATAACTTGATAACACGAATCTATATTATGTTACCTAAGTTATAAACTTTATTAATATCAATTTAATAGGTAAAACTCATAATATTTATGTCTAAACAAATACCTAGGTACCTGTTGTTTAATTTACAAAAAAACAGCTTAACAGTAAGTTTATTTTCACTCCTTTGAACTGTTTAACTAGCGACATATTAACAGTTTTTTTAACAATACTAACATTAGTCACGAAGTATACCGTCTATGATAAGATAATACAAAAGTAGTTTTATCGCAAAAATTACAAAGAATTTCCGTCTAATGTAATACCTTTGTTGTAAACATTTTCACGTTCAGCAGATGGGTGTCAGTGATTTAATCTTATTTCCTGTACAACACGTGATTAGTTTTCTATTCATGTAATAAAAAGTATCGATGCTGTACCTACATAAAAGATATTAAAGTCTGATTTTGTGTGTATATTTATATAAGAAATCTATGCTTTGTTTTATAAAATAAAATCAGATGTTAGGACAAAAGTTATAGTTTTAGTATAATAACAATTAAGATTATGGTATGAAAGTAAATATTACGAAGAAAAATGGTGTCTTACGTATTCGATGTACGCGCTTGACCGATGAATGTGCTTGTTAACAATGATAATATAAAGCTTTGCAGGTGCCGAGATCTTATTTTGATTACATCCAACGCACGTGCCTCCACTGAACAGATGGACATGTAAACTGTGTTTTTTACGAAATAAACTCCTTCGTCTTAAATATATTTATAAAATATCTTATTATGTAATATAAATATTGCTTATATAACTTCAGAGAGAGAAAACTATTAGTAGTACCTCATATTATAATGACAAAACATAGATTTTCATTTTAGTTTTTCGTTAGAGTTTTATTTCATGACGGGGAAAAATTATTGTCATTTAAAAATGTGTTAAGTCACCGCCTAGACCGCGTCCGTCGCGTATACTGGAGGTGGGTTAGATTTCTCCTAGGATGTTTTTTTTCTCCGAAAAAAGAGTTTATTCGCAACTTCAACAAAAAGCTTGTAATTTCTAACTTGATTTTAAAATAGTATATTTACATGCTTATTATTACTAGAGTCATGTATCTGGATAGCTTTTATCCCGAGAATAAAGAGAACCATTTTTGTCTGTACGAACGATATTTTTTCTTCTACCTCAAAATAAAATACAAAAGTTCGCTATCTCGGTTGAATATTAAAAAAAATTAATGTAGATATATTCACACTTTTAGTTAACCTATTGTTTCTTCAGATTAAGTTTTTTTTTGTTCGAGTTCGGTTCGGGTTCGGGTTCAGGGTTTCGGGTTCGGGTTCGGGTTCCGCTACATTCATCCTGATTCATCCATATGGATTATAATTTTATTTTAAACACCCGAAGCGAAGCGCGGGCGGGTCGGCTAGTAAATGATAAAAATACTTGAGAGCGGTACCAACCATTAACAAGTAGTTTATAAGTCATGGCGCCAAAAGCCAAACCGATTGGTGTTGCTACTTATTGACGGCGCGATCACCTAAAAGTCTCCCTCACTCCCCTCACTCCTTCATGTGATCTTAGTTATATTTAAAATCCCAGGATTATGGATAGAAGATATATTATTAGAATTTTAATCTCTAATCCTTAAATAGAAAATTGAATTATCTAGATACAAATTTGAATTTGGAATTTATTTTCTATGCTTAATTCAAAGATCTCAAAAGCTTTGCTCAATATGGCGGACTATTTATTTTTCATACACCTATGATATTGATATTAAATGAAAGGATATGAGAAGGAAACGGTAAACAAAATTACTTCACACTAAATCCAATATGGCGATTCTAAAACTAAAGCTGCGTAACAGATCGGAAAGGCAATTCTATACATCATATAAATCATCTCGCCAACGAAGGGTCCCAATTTTTTATTTAGTATCATTTAATAACGGCCAGGCCATAAATCATTTTGCTAATCCACCATTGGAGTCATGAATCTTTCTGTTTTTTTAAAAAATAACCCTTTGTGCTTCATTTATCTTACTTTCAATCCTATACATAAATATTATGACGTATATCTTGTGTGTTATGTATGTTTATGAAAGCAATCAGGCTTCAGGCTATTCAGGCTATTTTGTTTCTTAATTTATGACCTCAACGTTCTAAATTAATAATCAATTTCAATCCGAAATCTATGGACGTATTGTGCAGTGCATAAATAATTCAAATTTCATATCTATTTTTAATCTGTGATTTAGAATATATAAATAACGAACCGAAAATATATTCCAATTTTAAATTTTCTAGACACGAATTTTAATTTAGAATCTATTTTAATCCATTCAAATTTGTGCATAAATAATTCAAATTTCATATCTATTTTTAATCTGTGATTTAAAACATATAAATAACGAATCGAAAATATATTCCAAATTTAAATTTTCTAGACACGAATTTTAATTTAGAATCTATTTTATTCCATCCAATTTTGTGCATAAATAATTCAAATTTCATATCTATTTTTAATCTGTGATTTAAAGCATATAAATAACGAATCGAAAATATATTCCAAATTTGAATTTTCTAGACACGAATTTTAATTTAGAATCTATTTTAATCCGTTCAAATTTGTGCGTAAATAATTCAAATTTCATATCAAATTTAAATTTTCTAGACTTATCCATAGATTCTGGATTGAGATTGATTATTAATATTGGCCGTCAGCCGTTGATAGCCTAGTGGTTAAGATGTTGATCCTTAATTTGAGGATCCGTATTCGATCCTGGGCACACACGATGCTTTTTCTGAGTTATGTATATTTAAGAAATTAAATATCACTTGCAATAACGATGAAGGAAAACATCGTGAGGAAACCTGCACTCCTGAGAGTTCCCTATAGTCCCCTGTGTGAAGTCTACTGGTCCATCTCCTGATCCTGAGGAAATACGACTCAGTTCGCTATTGATGATGAATGAATGAGACTCCAGTTATTCTCCTGGATTTTTTGTTTACCTTTTGATTGAGTGTTAAAATTAAATATTATTTTTTGTTTATCAGAGTAATTGCTGTAAAAATGCAAGAGAAACTGAAGGACAAGAAGGCCCCAACTCCGAAGGCGAGCGGCTCCCTGGAGATGGTGCTAGCAGTACAGTTCCAGAAGACCAGGTATATCTACACTTTTTTATTAAGAAGAAAAAAATTTTAAATTTTTATCTTATTGAAAGTCAAAATAAAAGTAAATCACAACTTTTTCCCTACATGCGAAATATTATCAAAATCGGTTAGCCGTTTTTGTGTGAAAAATAACAAACATCCAACTATCCTGAATAATATCAAATTGAATTCATTTAAAAATAATATTGTATTTCTCTTAAATTTTATAAAATGCATAACATAACTAGATCTAAAATGAGAATGGCTTCTTAAATGTTTTATATAACGTCATAATTGAGATATCGTGACTTGGATATTCTATAGAAGTAAGATTTAATAAATACGTCCCCGCTGACCTGTTTCCGACAAAGGAAAGTGGAGTATTAAAAGCTGTAATACTGTTATTATGTTTACCCATAGTCCAAATAAATAGCTTTGATCTTTTTATTTGTAAAATACAAATAAAAGACTTCTGACTCCTATATAAACTAGTAAGTTATTAAGCTTGATAGATGTCAAAAATAATTTAGAAGCATGAGCAGCGGAGAGTCGGAAAGCAGATTTTTTGCTATTATCAACCCTCCCATCCCCTATGTCAGCGAAAGTAAGCAAAGCCATAATCCCCCCAACCATGCTTACGTAAATATTGATGTATGTGTTTTTTTTAAAAACCAATTTAAAAAAAATAGAAGAAAGAATAGAAGTTTCCGTTTTCGTCTGTATATATTTATGTATTTTTTTGCGCTCTTCACTACAAAAAACAGATTAGCTTAACCTCCATGTAAGGCGCGACGATGAAGATGAAGAGAAGATGGTGACCTTTTTTACTCTTTACCTTATGAATCTCAATGTTAATGTTGTAAATGTAGACTTCAATGAAATTTTTTCGAAGAGAAACGCCAGTGTGCGACATAATACCGACAGAATTAGTTGTTTGTTAAAGTTTAATTACAGTGATTAAAATTAGCCCAAAATAACGAAAATGCCTTTTGTCAACGGAAGACAAATTGAAGGAAATGGTGTAGACAGCATTTACTGAGATAATCGTGGGTTTCCTCGTGCCAAAATACAGATAATAAACCTGAATTAAGATCTCACTCAATTAGGGTTACATTCCAGAAATTCGTTTTTTAGTTTAATTTTATTTTAAAAATTACTTTGGCACCTGAATGAAATTAATTTTAACACAATGACTTTTTAAAAAATTTAAAAAATTTCTTGAGCGTCTCAATTAAATATCACGACAGGAACCTAAACAATACTTGAGACTTATGATAATTGGTTTAGTTTTTAAAGCTTTTTTGTATTTCTTCTGTAGTTTGTTGCCTCGCCGCGTATTTGTGCGCCAGAGGTCGTGGATTCGAATTCAGCGGGAACTACAAATTAAAATAGTTGTTTCTACTGGATACGACAATCTTGGCTGATCACAAGATGATCCATGCGTCGGTTGGGCATGTCGCATGTAATAAGTCGGTCCTGCCTCTCCGGTCGGGACGGCTATTCGTCCCATCGGACTCCCTGGGAAGTAGTTCGTGGGTTTCTTATCGAGTGTTAAGTGCGTTAGTGCAGCTAGCGGTGGTGAAGCTGCAGCAAC
>JAOPUB010006263.1:0-11977 GCA_027564055.1 Neptis clinioides
GTATGACCTTAATTTTAGAGGGGAGCGGGGGGCCACAGCAGTTGCGTCACACGCGATTGGTTCTAATGCGAAGTTTCAGTTTCCCCGCGTCTGCTATTTGTCAAAATAGAAAACGTCACGGATGTAATAGCCAATGCAGTCGGACAATAAACTCAGAATGCGCAATTTCCTCACTATATTTTTTAAAACGTAATTTTTTGTGGCGATTGCTAATGTGCTAAATATGTTTTGGATAATTATTAAATCAATGACGTACTTAGGAGTAAAATGGCCGTCAACCTTACAATCTTAATTCTTGCTATCTTACCAATATTATAAATGTGAAAGTTTGTATGTTTAAATGCTTAGATGTTTGTATGTTTAGATGTTTGTTACTTATTGCGCGAAAAGGGTTGAACGGATTTCAATAAAATTTGGCAAACAGATAGGTGAATATATATATTAAGTTCCCTAGGGATATCAATAAAATATTATGTTTACCATCACAAGCGCCTGAATAACTGTTTTTTTATAGATCTAAGTATAGAGGCGAGTCGACTAGTAACCAATAAAGTATAACTAACTATGGTAAGATGTACACATGTAATATATAGATATTAAGTCGGTCGCGTACGATCTCTTCTTTCTAAGTGTCCGTCGACCTTCTATCACTCCCAAACGTCATCATGAACTTCAAAATATGTTCAGAATATATAAAGACAGGTTATTAATATACACAAAATGAAACTCTGTTATACATACTTACTAGTTATATAAAGCCTTCCTTGATAAATCTACTATCCAACACAGAAATAATTTTTCAATACGAACTAGTAGTTCCTGAGATTAGCGCATTCAAACAAAAAAACAAACTCTTCAGCTTTATAATATTAGTATAGACATAGTTTGTATGTTTAGATGTGAAAATTTCCATATTTCGATGATTGTTATTTGATCACGCAAAAACGGCTGAATGGATATCAATTAAATTTGACACACTGATAGTTTATAACCTGGATTAACATATAGGCTAAATTTTGCTCCTGGAAAATTCAGAGTTCCTAAGGGATAAATACAGAATAAGTTTTGTTAGCTTTTAAATATTTTGATTTAGCAACTACTAAAAATGTAATGTTTTTTAATAAATCTAAGTATTATACGTGGTAAAGTGTACCCGAACGAAGCCGGGGCGAGTAGTAGAATAAAACTGAAACCCATGTCTCCAAGTTATAGTTATGGTGACCCGTCGCATACCAACTTCCACAAATAGATTGTCTCTTGCCGCTCTATTTCAGTATCTAATATTATTCATTTACATACTGATTGTTTGACTAGCGACCTGCCCAGACTTCACACGAGTAATAAAAACATCTAATGCCTACATATATCCCACTATAAATTGTTTTGTTTTGAAAAGGATTCAAAGTGTACGCTCTTACGCAGAGCAAATCTTTTCGACATTATCAAAAATGATCGTCATATTTCTCTTAATTTACATAAAACCTAATATGTTAAGGTTTTATGTTAATTATATACCTAATTATTTCTTATGATTTACTCTATTTTTTAGTGAAAACAGCATGAAAATCCGTTCAGTTGTTTTTGAGTTAATAACGACTAAACATAGAGATGTAGCGTGGGTGTTTGTTTTGTATTAGGAACAGAAAATATTATACACGAATTAAGGTTAAAGGTAAAAATCGTAATCTATATATATATATATAAAAGTAAGTCGTATTAGTTACACTATCTATAACTCAAAACGGCTGTACTTGTCTGAAAATTGGTGGGGAGGTAGCTTAGCACAAGAGAAGTGACATAAGACGTGGTATAACAAAAAGCAACTGATAAGGATTAACAAAACGTTACTGAAAGTAATGTATCTAAGTAAATATGGCTCGAGTTCTCGCTGGTTCGGTTCGGTTTGGTGGATTAGACGTGCCCAAATTCTTTATGGAAATTTTATATCGCACTAGTCGACCCTACTACATTTGAAAAGAAATAATTCTTAAAAATAATTACGCTTACGTTAGTAAATATATTTTAATCCCGCGGGAGCTCCGAGCTGCTGAGCTTTTCCGGGATATTTTAATCCAGATTACAAACTATGCGTGTGCCAAATTTCATTGAAATCCGTTAAGCCGTTATCGTATGATTGAGGATCAAACATCTAAACATACAAACTTTCACATTTATAATATTAGTAAGATAGTAAGATAACTAAAAAATTTTAGATAATAAACTTCTCATTAGGTCTTCTCAATGGACGATATTTATTCCGAATACATTAGTTGCATGTAAATATAATTTGTTGAAACGCTGTTGTTAGTAAAGCGAACCAAATCGACCGAGAACGGACCAGTCATCATATTTATCCATCAATTGAAAACGTCAGTCGAAACATTTCCTACGTATACTCGTATATATGTGTTGGAACGCCGATTTAATTGGCCTCCATCGATTTTCATTCACAAGATACGAAACGAAATACTGTAGAGTTTAATCTGAATAAGAGTTGTTGTTTTTGTGTTAATGGTCATTACGAGATTTCATTTTACGTTGTTCTTATTTTATTTACCTACGTTTCACATAAGAGCAAGCACCCAGGTATGGTTACCCAAGTGCTGATTTATAAGAAATTTTTACTATGATATTTATATTTACTGGTAGTAGTCGGCTTACGTGATCCTTAATAAGAGTTATTTAAAAAAATTACTGTTATACATTTATATAATTTTGCCTAACATTTTTCTAGTATAATGGGAGACAGAAGCTCTCATATATTACATATATTTTTGTATTTCTTATTTACATCCATTCTAAAACATTACTATACGTATATATATCTATAAAATTAATATGGATTTACTTAGAATAAATTTATTAGAACTACTCACCACTCCTGAGTAGCAAAAGTTATGATGTACTAAAAAACTTTAAAAAATAAATTTCTTTGTAGGTAGTCTTATTCAAAATTAATGGAAAGATGCTGTAATTTTTTAAACGCAAGACCAGACTTCTACGAACTTTGTACGCGTATAATGTAATTAAAAGTATATTCTTGTAAGAGTTTTCTTTAGTATAATAGTCGGTCTTTGATAGCGACATAAGACGCAACACTTAATGAGGGTGAAACAACACTAATGGCCGGTGTGGGTGTTCATAATGACCAGAACTTGCGGTAAATACTGGCTAATTGAGATATCTATTAAAAAATCTATACTTCATTGAAACTCGTCTACACACAGCAGATTAACTTCTTTAATATTCTCCAAAATAGAATAAGAAGCCGTTGTACTTGTAGGAAGGTTTACGTTAGTATAGATGAGCTAATAGCAGTCTCTATGTATCCCTTCGAGACAGATTTACGAGGCACTAAACCACAACTGTACTATTTTAGCAGCTTTGTCGTTAAAATGTTAGTCAATAAAAATAATATGGCGTAACTTACCTATTTAGATGTGCAAATAAATATTATCCGTTATGAATTTAATACATTTAATTTAGATTGTATGTTATCAGTTGAGTCTACGCATTCATTTTTAACTCATAATTCATATTGTATACTAGTTTTTCAACGTGGAGTAATATGAAATTTTATTATAACTCAAAAACATCGTGGCAGTCACACTATAATTCACCTTAATAAGATAATATTTAATATATGTTATCATTAATCAACATAAAACTAACGACATTTGTGTAAGCAATAATAGAATATTGCCAATATAAAACATCATCAAAAAAGGCTTCCGAATTTAGATTACATATTCAGACTGGGTATGCTAAATATTCAGCAATATTTCAAATTTATTGATCTGTATAAAAGGTAAGTCGTTAATCTTAAGCCTAGGGCTGGATCTAATAGGAAGTCGGCTTTAATAATGGAATCGATGAGGCCTAGGATCTTGGAAATGTCGAATATTGTGACACTGATAAAATATAACTTTGTAATATTCCATGTAGCCTCGAATTATATTCTCGAACAGAAAATCAATATTATGTATTATGTTTAGAACGATATGTGGTCATTACACGATCGATAACTGAGGCAATTAAATTTTTGGATTGATATATCTTTCGGTTCTTTTGAAATAATTGAATAATATTAGACTTATAACATTGTTTTATTGTTCTCTGTATGCAAGATTTTGCCACATAGACGGCTTATACCAAATCTAAAATATTGTTCTTATTTAATCTTTGAAGTTCCTCGTAATTATGATATACTTATAAGTTTATTTTTCCAAACTAGATTTGTAAATAACTAGGAATGCTAACGGACTTCGTTTGGTAAAATATTTTAACTAACCTTAGTAAATAATTCTTTTTTACAGACTAACAAAAATCGATATATTTTTTCAAGGTTTTATCAGATTTTCTAACTTAAGAGATTTAATATTTTAATCAAAATTATTAGGAACAATTTAAAACCAAATAATTCAGTGGTCTTCTCCTGATGCACAGAAAAACGTATTATTTATATATATAAAACTATAAATAACCATGAACAAAAAGTTATGGAGTGAAAAAGTCGCACGCACAGAAATCCTAAATATAGTGACACGTTATTTTCTAGTCTATTTATTTGTAAAAATGTTACCTCACTTTGAAGTTTGCGGAATTCGGTCAACGTTTAATCGGGGAATTAATTTGATTTTCGAAGGCTCAGCAATTTTATAGCTCGGTCGCAAATATTATTAAAATCGCTTATTCGATCCTCGGTCCCAGAGAAGAGTGTTATAATTTTAATGTGTCCGGTATTTGCAACTAATTAATACGTGAAGCAAAAACTTTGTAGGATGGTATCCCTTTTTATGATTAGGTTAGCGGTGGAGTACGGAATTTGGGCACAGGTCAAATTCAGGTCAGGACGAGGTGCAGAAGCACAAGGTTATATCTATCTTCACAATTTATCAACATTGCAATTCAAAAAAACAATCGGGTCGCAAGCCCCAGACTGAGAGACAGACAGAATTGGCTGCTATTATTATATCGTCTTTTTTGTATGTCACTGTGCATTATAGATAATTAATGTTAATTACTACAGATAGAATAATGTAAAGTTAGTGATTCAAAGAATTGGCATAATATTTGCACATTGTGATAATACATCACTTACAGAATCTTATCTAGTGAATAGAGAAATTTGATAATCTGTTGTATTTATAAATGTTACCGAAATTTACTATCCAATTTTTAATTTTTAGGATAATTTATTTAAAAAATAACTCCATCTATTTCTCGTAGAAGGCGATATTCATAACTCGACAATACTTGGTTCTAATATAAGATTAAAATAAATTTCAAAGATAAATATAGATGTATATAATAATTATAACTATGTATTTATATTTTCACATTGATATAAAATCAGTATAAAAAATAATTATTGTATTTTCAGTATGCTAATAGATGGGTGATTTACTAGTAATTTTGGTCTAAAAATATATAATACTCAGAAATACAGTGACAATGGATTGTTAATTTTGCTATGTATTTTACTAGTTGACCCACGCGACTTAGTCCGCGTCGCAATAGGAGATGCGGGGGGAGGGGGATTTCAGAGAGTGTTGTAGACACCTATTATACAATTCTAAAGGAGCAACCTTTTTGTTTTTATCGTCGTTTACGCAGCGCACGCAACGGGAGCGATTAAAATTTTCCCCCTTTTTGTCATATTATTAATTGATCTTCCGCTCCTGTAGTTTATAATATCTAATATAGCATATAATTTTTCTCGATAAATAACGAAAAAAATTCTATTGTTTTGTATTCTATTCTAGCATCTTCAACCAAACTAATGAATTTTATAGTAGATAATAATAATTTAATCTGGTTTTCCAATATTTATCTCTACCACGAAATCATGTGTAGGTAGTACAACAGTCATAAATTGATTCTATTTAATATAAATATAGTTAGTTAACTGCACTAATTATATAGTCTAACATCCGCTTCTCTACCGATGTATATTTATAATCTTCCAAAATATTTGATGACTTTAAGACTTTGTTTTCACGCTGTCAAATAACATTTTATTAATAACTAAAGAGTTGTGCATTAATTTAACAATTTATATATATCATTAACTTGTTAGTATTAATATTTATGTCGTATGACAAACATTTAGAGTTTAAATTTTGTACGACTAAGTTACTTGCAATATTTTAAACTCTTAACCGATATTGAGCATCAAAAACGACCAAAAATGACATATTTTATTAAACTGTATAAATAACCATAATAAGAAACTAAAACATTAACATTCTTATATATTATGAAATTGGCGGCGTAGCGACATGACTCTATGGTCTTAATTATCATTTAAGACTATAGAATCATATCGCTGAATAAAAGTGACTTTCGACATCTTTCTTGAATATATAATGATGTCTGTCAAGTTGCAAATATGCCAAAAGCTTGAAGCACTGTTTGGCTTACTGTTCTAATATATGATAAATTCTATAAGAGTAATAGGTGGAACATTTCAAACGATTATAATTAATGTGTGTCATTTTGCGGTTTGAAGTTGGCCGTCTGTTAATTTTCATAATTACTTTGGTAGCTGTGAAAGCTTCGAATAGATGAAGCCGCTCATTGTCATATTTGTGTCATCCATGACTTAGTGCTTATTATAAGCGTGGACTGTGGACTAAACAGAGCCGTATTAAGCCGCATTAGTGATATTGAAAATTAATATTGCAGAGTTATTTCATACGTACATACTGCTTAAATATATTAAACAAAAGTTTACATTAAATCATATTAGACTTGATTAATTGTTAGGACCTTAATATGATGTGTATAGAAAGTACGAACGAATAAGTGATTGTAATAAAAAAATCTATATGAATAATACATATACATTAGGTTAGTCTGTTTTACTTTAAACTACCATATTTTATAATAATAGCAAATTTTTTACTTTCATTAAAAGAACGAAAAATAGATACCGGACAAAACCTTTTGTAAGTAGAACCCATCAATACTCTCTAAATAAAATATGGCAACGTTTGCTTTTAAAAAAGGATAGCAAAAATAAATAAACTACGTCTGTTAAGACTCAGTGACGTCTCTACGTCAGATTCAACTACCTTAATTTTTGTGTCAAAGACACAGAAAACCAGAGAATTGTGTTTCTATATGCGTATATACAATTTTTGTATATTAATTTTCATTATTACAAAAAGTTTATTTAAATAAATAGAAACTGTATTATGGTGTATAAATACATTTTCCTGGCTGAAGATAGTGTCACAATCGAAAACAATGATGGTGTCATTGAGACACCCTCTAGAGACGGTCCCTTCTGTTTAAGGAGTTCAACTGCTATAAGTTTTCCTAAAACATTATAGACATAAAATTTTAAATTATTTTGTTGCACCACTTTATCATGTTATAAAAATTAATGACATTTATATATTTTTTCTAAGTTATGTTTAATAGAGGATAAAGATGCCTTCTGAATATTCGACAGGCCAAACATCAGCTGTCTTTGAGTAAAAGAGTTGCCCCTATTTTTCTAATAGAGCGTTAAATAAGATAACAATTTATAAATATTATAAATCGATAATATACTTCGTATCATGTTGTCGTGTAGTTAAAGACGCTCGTCGCAATTTTATTATGTTTGCTACAACAGGATAAGCTACATAAAGTAATAAAGTCAAGAATATGAAATCACCCTAACGCTTAAAACTATCATAAAATTTTGTTTACACTTATTTTATTACACGTGGGACGGAATCAATTTTATTTTTATTGCTTTCAAATAAAAGGATTTCAGAGCACGAAACAAGTATTGCGATGGTGCTCTGCAAATAACATTAACTGATAAAGGCAAATATTTTGCTTTATGTCACTGAACTGAATACGATCCGGTTCACCCCATCCATTTAAAAGCAGGTAAAATAAACAAATGATTTATCACGCGTATGAAATATTTAAGTTTATACGAAGTCAATAGTATAATAAAATAGTAAATGAGTGTTTATACGGAAGCTTCGTCGCAAAGTCTGGAACCAAAACCTGGCAGCTTTTCGACAAATTATTATGACAGCCCGTAAAACTGCTTACTAGCGTAGAAAAAAGCGTATTAGAATTTATGTTATTGTTAACTTTGTTCTTCCAAATGTTAGCAAATGCTGCCAATAATTCAATCAATACTGAGTTTTATTTTTTTGTATGGAATAAATAATCTGTTTGTGATGCAAAAGCATTGAAACTAATGAAACACGTTTGATCCGTTCTTTTGTTGGCTTCAATCAATATAATGGGGAACCCCTAAATGATAAGCTATTCAATCAATTAACCTCAAACCTTCGCTACGTTTTGATTGGATTCTAATTTAAATACGATTCATTAACGTTAAACGTCTTTAGAGCTTTTTATTACAGTTCTGGTACAGTTTATTATTGTGCAAAGAACAATTATACAAAAGTTCATTAATGTTTTAATATTTTTAATAAACTTTAGTTTGTTTTATTTTTTAATAGTTTTCAAAGATATTTTTTGTTATAAGGATGCTTTACAAGTATAGTGTTTAATTATAATCTATACTTTTTAATAATTTTGCATGTATAAGTCTTTAAGTTACAGACTTGGTAATCTTGATCAATAGATAAATGAGTAAAAGCGGTTTTGGTTAACACGGTACATGCTCAAAGGATGCTCAAAGCCCTCGGTTATCACAAACGCTTCATGCCAATCCAGAACGCTTCACATACTTGAAACAGAGTTATGTCACATGCCCATAGGCTGAATGTTAACGTTCCAAAGTTTATTATCATAGACGAGAGTCATTTGATTTGATCTCTCTATTTAAAATATCACTTTTGTAGGAAAAAATAGTGAAAAAAGTTATGTACTTTATCTTTCTCATAGAGTTTAGTAACTTAATGTAAATAATGACTTAAAAATAAACTTATACAAAAATTATATATTACTTGATAGTAAATGCAACAGTAAATGATAGGGACTGGAATGATTGATGAATGATTTAGACTGGAATAAAGTTTTAGAATAAATCAGGTTTGATTATTTTAAAAATTGACTAGTAAACAGTCGCGATAAAAAGAATGTGTTAATTCTAATAACAAAGTATCCACAATAATAAACTTCATTGAAATCCGATCCACCCGTTTTTGTGCGATTGAGCAACACACTCAAAAATATTTAATTTTGAATGTACTGTTGCTAGATAAAGAAATTCAGGAGCTTACAATAGTAAACATATTTTATTACTAGTCGACTCGTCCGGGAAATTTACAAATTATATTGACAAGATATAAAATATATATATATCAAAATATATATATGGTTTTAATATATTTATGCTTAATCCTGGTTATAAAGTACCTATCAATGAAATCAGTTTAGCCCTTTTCACGTAATTGAGTAACAAACATACAAACTTTCATAATAGTAATAAAGTAAGATATAAAGATTACTACTCCATTACTAATCCAGGTTATAAAGTATCTTGGGATATCAAGGGATGCGGTCAAACTGACCTGATAGGCGCACAAAGCGTATGCGACTCAGAACCCGAACATTAGCAAGCCCCGTCACTGTTGTGGCGCGAACAAGCGACACAGGTGCTCTATATTTTAACGTAATGATGGCATATTTCCTTATATCTATGGTTCAACCGTTTTTGTGTGATCGAGTAAAAAACATCCTAACATATAAAAACTTTCACATTTATTAAATTTGTAAGATCAACAATCACTAAATATGAAATACAAGATGATGCTTGTAGATGTCTGAATAATTGCAGCACTGAACAAACCGCTCAATAAATGTACTCATCAATTTAATAAGAAGCAGTGAAAATGTCCTGCGATGATTCAGATGCTTATATAAAATTAACCGCTCTCGCTATTACTAGTCTGCCAAATGTTTGTATTTCTTTCATATACAAACATGACATTTGATTTAGACCTAGAATGTATGTTAAGATTATGCAACAATTTTAATTATATACATGTTTGAAAACGATAATAATCGAAAGCACAATTATTATTAAAGATGTTAATATATTAATATTTTTAGAGTTATTAACTTTTGTCAAGTTAAGTTAGATAAAAAAATTTACAAAGTTCAATTTAGAAGCTAAATAAAAATCAATTACTCAGTCAATATTTTTTCAGTCGCTTATATCTAACAAAGCAGAGTTCAATCTGTAAAATTAAGTGGAACGTACGAAAGTGATTTAAATATTTACTTAAAATAACATAAGATATCTCGGGATTTGTACTTGGTAGCGGCGTTCAAGCATGGTAAGCGTTTCCGCTCATTAATTAATTTGTATAGTGTTCTATTGTTCATATAATCAGCTGTAAATTGCTTAGATAGTAACTAGAAAAGTATTTGAATGAAAATGTAAAATTGTACATCTACTCTACAGTATTATATTTCATTTCAATCAGTTCGTTGTAGATCAGTTGTTAGTTTGAAAAATACTTATAATTTATTTCTCTCCACCTTTTTTTGTCTTTTACTATTGCAATTTACAGTGCCAATGTTATGGTAGAATTTTTTAAATTATAATTTTCAATAACAATAAAAATAATCCAGCAATATTATACTTTTGTGATCGTTTAAAATATACTGTTAATTAATGCCGCGAATAATTTAATGCGATCATTAAAACTTTATCATCAAGGGATTTTTCAGATTATAACTTTGTTGCGCGGCCATCAAACTATTCACAAAACCGCCAATATATTATTCATTCTTACTGTATTATTTATGAATAATTGAATTGGATAAATTATACACGAATTGGAACGTGTGGATGAACTAGTGCTTATTTTTTCATGTTACAATGTTGATATACCTAGCTTAAATAGGGTTAGTTGTTTGTCTAAGAGTGCGTAAACGAGTTGATTAATAAAATTATAGCAATATTCTTTACTTGGAAGTAGTTTAGTTACAGTAAATCTCTTTAAAAAAAATAAAAATATGCTAAGAAGTGCTTAACCCTCATGAATAAATTTCATAGCTTTAGTAATTAACTTGAGATCATTTGCAGCTATAAATCTCAAGGTGACGTGCGCACTTACGTTAAATTTAGAGGAATAATTACTAAGCTAAAATATAAATAAGATAAACATTGTTGCTCTGTTTGAATCTCTGAATAATTTTGGTTCAGTATTCATGTTTAAGCTTATGATTTATACTACAAAGTAATTCTCAAGATTTATCTTACAGCGACTTCACTTTGTTTGTACTCAATTACGTAAAAAATGGGATTTCAATGAGTATGGTACACAGACTTTATAACCTGGATATACAACTCCTAGGCTTACTTCTTATCCCAGAAAAAGAGTTCTTGTGGTATAACAATAAAACATGTGTCGTTAGCACCTGGATATTCATCTAACAACTATATATATTTGAATGTGTCTTTAATAAATTTGCGTTTTATGTTTTTAAATCACCTAACATTTCCTTATTTCAGTAATACAATTTTATACTGTTAAATCATCATACTCACCATTCAGTTATATAGAAATAAAGCAATCCTAACATTAGAACAATATCTTCAGGCTATTTTGTTTCCTTTCGTGTCTTCCGCGTAGGTATATATTTATACTACTTTATTACTTTGGGTAGTTACACAAATTAATGAATATTATTATTTTTTATATTTTCAAATAAATACCTTATAAAAACGAATGTGTTTGTATATGACTTATGGACGGGCCATTTTCTTTACTGTCTGTTTGTTCCAGAAATATCCGTTGAATTTTACCAACAAACCTTGCATAAAAATTCTGATAAAATTACATATCACTACATAGTATAAAATAAAGTCGCTTTTTCTGTCCCTATATCTCTATGTGCGCTTAAATCTTTCAAACTACGCAACGGATTTTGATGCGGTTGTTTTTTATTAGTTAGAGTGATTCTTTAGGAAGGTTTATATGTATAATACTACACGTATTATTTCTTATTATAGTAGAGAAACCGAGCGAAGCTGGTGCGGGTC
>JAOPUB010006477.1:0-17951 GCA_027564055.1 Neptis clinioides
AAATCATTAAGCTTTATTCCAAAACATATTCCAATTTTGAATTGTATATACAAAAGTTTTAATTTGCAGTCTATATTAGTTGGAACTCACTTGTTGCCGTGATGCAAAACTTCCACATCAATCGAGAATGGAATTTGATACAAAATTACACTGTAAATTACAATGATTACCGCAAATGTACGAAAAATAATCAATAATATCCCATACCCGACAGTACTGTCAAATCAGTGATTTGAAAGATGATATTTAGTAAGACATTAAGTTTGTGGGTAGATTTATTCCTTAATGTTACGCTCGAAATCTGTTAGCCATTTTATGTTTTAACTTTAATAACATCAACGTATTTAATGTAAAATTATTGCAGTACATTGGTTGAGCGGTAGATGTGTATGTGTACATAAAATAAGAATGAGTTGACTGATTTGGATGATATTTTTGTCAGGACACATTTAGTAAGTATAAAACATTGGTTGAAAATCCACTTTGAGCGTCGGAAATGTGAATAACATTTACCTATGTATGAAAATCTCATAGATAAAAATACTTTGTTATTCAGTTGCTGTATGCACAGGGTAATCCATTGGAAATAAATACATATATAAATGTTAGCTTGAGTTAGTTCATTAAAAACCAAATGGACAAGAAATTTAAATAGTGGCAGGGGCCCTAAAAACAATTATTTTTATAAGAATGCTATACTGTTTAAGAAAAATAAAGACTGTATTATGTATAATTAATTGGCCCTGGTAAGATAATTGGTTCAAAATTTCAGGCTATACTGGTACCAATAAGATATAAAATCAAATCTCTTAATATAATTGTTTTTTTTTTCAAAAATTAGAGAAAGATGAAAATCTTAAATATTTTTTCTCAGAAACTATTGAATCTATTAGCCTAAATTTTAAATATGTTATGAAGGCCAAGATAGTGGCCAATGATAATATACATTGTCAAATTTTTTTATAATTCTTATCTAATTTACTGTACATAGAGATCTTAATCTGGGAGCATCACTAAATTTTATTATTAACAACATAATCTAAAATTATTAACTATGATTAATGATATTTTTAATCTCTTAAAACACACATAACTTAGTAAAGTTAGAGGTTTGTGCCTAGGATTAAACTTCATGCTAAGCTGAGCTGTCTCAATAATACATTCCAATCGTAACCATTGGGCTATCACTATGTATTTATGCATCTTATATTAATTATATGGTCTTTTGTATTTATGGCAAAAAGATTTTGCTAGTATTTATTTAAATAGTTTTATGTTAAACATACTATTAATGTAACGGAAATTAAATTTTTGAGTGCTATGACTAAATCACATCAAAATCTGCACGTCCATATCTGGATATTTTAAGAACCTAAAATTATTAAATTTGAGTACAAATTATTACAAGCAGATTAAACAATTTGATTCAGTACCAAAATTCTTCCAAGATTATATCAATGAATTATCAAATTATTGCATGTATCAGTATATTTTGAACAAAATAAATGGATTTATGCTTCGATTTTCATGTCACAAACTGTTTGATTTACTCATACTAAAGACAGTAATTTTTTTCTTTTTATGATTGATTATTGGCATGAATCTTTATAAATATAATTTATTAATGTCATGTCATGTCTAAAATTTGCCTTTGAAAATATTACTAACAATTAATTATATTTTCAAAGGCAAATTTCTGAAACAAATTTTTAATAAAGAATAGAATAATGAAACACCTAAATAAAAAGGTTGCTAATGTTGTAATTTTCCATGAATTTTTTTTCGGAAGATCGGGAAGGTCAAATGTTTGGATGATAGTTTTGTAATAAATCTCAATAAAATAATATTTGGCATTATGTTTGTTTTGCTATACACACAACCAAAAGCCACTGAAATTGAATATACTTAATATCTTTTTGTATGAATTGTGTATTAATAAATTTGCATTTAGGGTACCTGGAAAGCCTGGATGTGTCTTGTTAATAATAAAACTATCACTGAAAGCTTAGTACTACTAATACATTGATAATAATTGTACTAGATTTTATAATCAACAACATGAGAAAACATCTATTTTATACTAGCCGACCCTGTGCTATGCTTTGGATGTTTAACGTAACATTATAATCCATATGCCTACTTGCAAGCTCAACAAACCAAACATAATAAAACTTAACATACCTCTCATAACCAAATTTCATCAAATCTGTACCAAGTTATTTCCCATTGTTTCCCATTGTATAATAGTTATATATTCTTTACGAAAAGAGCCCTTATAACCCTCAGGAACTCACATTATATCTTATTTATAGTATATAAGTAAAAGTTTATGTATTAGGATGTAATTATTTATATGTAATGTAGTTTGCACCACCCTTTATCCTTATAGTAATAATTTTCCTAGCCCAAAGGTAGTCTGGAAGAGATGGCTATTAAGCCATAAGGCCGCCTTTTGTTTGCCATTGTTTTTATTGTTTATTGTTATTGTGTTCCTGTATGTGGTGTACAATAAAGTGTTAAATAAATAAAAATCCTGTACATAGTAGTATTAAACACCTTATAATGTAAGTTTTAAATCTCTAAAGTGGCAAATGTCACTTGGGGGTGGCAAATGTCACTTGGGGGTGGTCTCCATGAAATCACCACTATAGATAGTACTAGATTCTAAATACTGCACAAATAACGTAGGAAATTCTGCTAGAATTACTATCCATTATCTAAAGATTTTCAAATTTATACTAACGCATTGAAAATTCATATTTAGAATCTATTTTCAATGTTTAATCCTAAGATTTTGGATTGAGATCGTTTATAAATTTCGGCTGGTATTAAATCAAATTTTTAGAGACTAGATTATTAGTTTATCATTTTAATTCTTGGAATTTCTTGTTGCTCTTCCAAACTAACAAAACTGTACATTTGTTATTGGTGGTATATGGCCATTAAAAATCAATTGTTAGAAAACGTCTCAAAATGAAATCAGGAGACAGACTAAAGTATTAAAAAAATAAGAATATTTTCGAAGTTTGAGAAATATTGTTGTATCAAAAATAGAAAAGCGATAGAAATATTTATGTCTTCAGATACAAGTGGGTGAGATCTATTCTCATTTGGCCAATTTTTATTTGAAATGTTTGGACACTTTGGCCACAGTCCAACAATATGTCAGCAAAGTATCTATGTCTTAGACGAAATAATTAATGGGCAATTAAACGATTACAAAAGAGTTATACGTCTGAACATCTTAGATAAACCCCCATTATTATTAAGACAGTCTTTGCAATTAATTCCTCATAATGGACTCGATTAAACATAGCAACGTTTAAGTAAGGTAATTGCCCCACACTGACTCAGTCACACAGCAGTCTGTGTTGCAGCTATATAATTCAGATTGCATTCCTATTGTGAAAAATGATTTATTTAATATGTAAATATTATAATGTATTTATTTATTACATATTTAGTTTTTATTGTGTTTTATTTATCTCTACTGAAGCTTAGAAAACTTAGAGAAATATATTAAGTGTGGATTAATTTGTACATAAGAAGAGTAAAAATGGGGATGATAATATAATGGCAGAGACATCCGAGCTATTGTTGTTATCCTACTAAACCTACTTCCTACTATCCTACTTCCTACTAATATTAAAAATGCGAAAGTTTGTGGGATGATGGATGTTTGTTACTCTTTCACCCATAAACTACTAAACAGATTTCACTGAAATTACATATACTTATGACCTGGATTAGGATATAGGCTTTTTTGTCCCAGAGAAATTCAGAGTTCACGGAAAACGAAAATTGCACCCGGACGAAGTCGGAGCGCGGCGACTAGTACTTAATCATATTTTTTTTTATTTTTTGCAGTATCTCCTTAAAAAATTCCATTGTCGTAATAATGTGAAAGTTAGAATTAAGGGATGTTTGTTAACCAAGCACGCGACAACGGCTGAACTGATTTAAATGAAATTTGTAAAACGGATAGTTTATAACCTGGATTAATATATAAGCTTCTTTTAACCCGGGAAAGTTCAGAGTTACGTAGTAACTCACCATTACTGAAGAGTGTCTTTATATTTGATATTATAAAAAATCTATCAAATATTCTCACTTGCTGTATAAACAAAACAAAATTACATTACACACAAACCCACTTAAGCACTTGAAAATTACAATACACACAACTCTAATATTACCTTTAACAGATCAATTCACACCTATTACCAATAAGTGAATAGAGCAATAAAACATTCATATATCAGGAAACTGCTCAAATCATGTGACTTTTACACGGGTATTATAAAATTAGCACGTCATTGAGTAACGGTATTTCTCTTAATAAACCTGGTCGATATTTTTATCGCATCACGTGAGTTTTATGCTCCAAGTATATTTTTTATTAGTAAAGAATTTACATGTGACTGTTGTATCCAATAAATTTAACTAGATAAATTTCGTTTGTGTCTAAATCTACCTCTTTTTTGAGAATTTTGAAATTGTGCAAAAATAAAATAGTTTTCTCACTAAGTTACTGGTCAACAGCTGAATAGATTCCAAATTCAAATTCGTGTACAGAAAATTTTAATTTAATTGTTTAATTGTTTTGTCTTTGATGAGAAGAATAAATGATCTACGTACAAATAAAATTTGACATCTTTTTTCTATCAATCATGCAAAGAATTTGGATTTCAGACCAAAAAAAGATTACAAATTTAAATTGTATAGGCGCAAAAATCGAATTTGGATTCTATTTTAAATCAAAGAGGAAATTAATAATCGAAAATAGACTCCAAATTTAATTTGTGTGTAGGAAATTCAAATTTGGAATCTGTACTTTTGGATTTTAGATTTAAATTGATTAATTCTTTATTGACTAGACAACCTGCCCTCGCTTCGCTGAAGTGTTCTCACGGATCTCAATATTTTTTCCTAATGTAAAAGTAGGCCAAGTTACTCCCTATAACATCAGCTGTCAGTAAAAGTCCCATTCAAATCGGTCAAGCCGTTTCAGAGATTAACCGGAACGAGCATACAGAAATTATTGTTTTATATTATGTTGTATATGAATCGTGAACATCCCGATGCCAATATTACAAACAGACATTCCAATTTAGGATTTGTATGTAGAAAACAAATACCCCCACCCGATTAATACTCTTACGTAGTTCAGATTTATCACAAAGTACACATTCAACGCAATACGATAATAGAGATTGTTCAAACGAGAAGTACTTTGTATTTTCGTTATACTTACAAATTAGTATTCTTTGTGTCCCCCATTGTTAAAACCGAACAAAGATCCGATAGTAACGTTTCCGCCATTTTGTTTGATAGGTGCGGTTCACTCGTGACTAGATCCAACCACACTGGTTGTAACCGCGGCCCGTATATCAAATCTGACAACCTGGAATTAAGAAAATTTACTAAAAAATATATCAAGAAATAATATTTAAAGTGTTTGACAAGACGTAAGATTAACTGTTTGTATGTTTATACTTCCGCTACATCCGTTCCTGTTTTAACATGAGTAGGTGTGTCTACGTTATGGCTTCTAAATACTATTAATATAATTTCCGGAAGTATGTAGGTACATTATATATAAACATACATACAGAAATGGCATATATAAGAAGCTATACTGCAGAAGTAAAAAATTAAACTATATTTTAAATGAAACCTTGTTTTTCTTTCAAAAATACACAAGAACTGAATAAAAATAATTTTAATAGCAATAAAGATATAAAAGGAGTTTTCTTGTCTATTTTTAGATTCTTTATATAAGAACTATTTATCTGTATCATCACATTTACCATGCTAATGGAATAGGTATGCTCGCTAATTTTGGCACTCAAGTATAAGTATCAAAATATTACTGGGTTTTCACAATATCATAATAACTTATACCATTTCCTAAAATAATTCATATTTTCTAATATTAGATATTCTAAAAGCGTCATGATAACAACATTAACACTTATGCTATTACGCAAGTGCCTTAAAAAATAAACGGACAATGTATTTTTATAACCAAATCTTTTATATCTACACTAGCTCCGCCCTCGCTTCACTGAGGATTCATTCATACTAAATTAAGGGACGATTTTCGAAAAATACTTTACGCTAGTTTCATGATTTTCATTGAAGAATCTTCATACTGAATTTTATTTGAATAACTTCAGAATTAGCCGCCATTAGTTCTAAGACTTACAATATATGCAGCTGATATGCCAGTCGGTCAGCTTCGCCTATTATATATACTGTTAATTTTAATGCTGGCAACACTAATTTAAGTAAAAGTTGATATTGTATTGTTCAAAATATCATTTGATCAGCTGTGTGCCAAAAAGAATATTACATCACGAGTCCTCAAGCAGTAATTCTGGATCTTGGATCCTAAAGGATTACCACCAGAAGTATCAAGTACTCATAATAATCGCCCGCGTATACAGAATGACTAGCGTTTAAATTAATTAATAATACTAATAGTTTACAGTGACCGTTGATTTTTCTATTAAAAAAGATTTAAAAATACTGATTTTGTTTGAGCAGTATGATTTACTAAAATTAAATATGAGCAAGAAGAACAACATGGCAAGAACCTTTGATATATACGATAGCTCTTAACATGAAATAGGTTTCAATGAAATCATGACATGTAATTCGCATATGATTTATAAGACGCTTTGATGATAAAACTCATTCAACAGCTTCAATAGCAAGTTGGATTTCATCCAGAACATTATATTCATAAACGAAAACAATAATTAGGATATTTATTATTTGAGTGATGATCTTCAAAAAATTGTGCTCAAATTCTTGGAATTATGCACACTTTAATGCAAATTCTTTGAGTTATATATGATCTGTAGGAGTGTGGATTTTCAAAAAGTTGCACACAAATTCTTTGAATTATGTATAATTTAATGCAAATTCTTTGAGTTACATATGATCTGTAAGTGTGTGGATTTTCAAAAAAACTCGTGCACAAATTTATCCACGATTTGATGCAAATTGTTTTGTTTTATAATCTATTCTAGTGTTGATCTTCAAAAATTTGCGCACAAATTCTTTGAATTATGTATAATCTGTTGTAGTGTTAATATTCAGAAAATTTGTGCACAAAATTCTTTGTATTATGATGAACAATCTAATATATAAAACTTTTTAAAAATATGGAAAATTAGAAAAATACTTTACTTCAGGTGAAAATCTTTTGTATCATATTAATTTTGATATGAGACGCTTTTTGGTTAAGAGTTTTTATTGCATAACTGTGACTGATTAGAACACGTGACAAAATCAAATAGACGATGCAGTGAACAATGATCAAATAAAATTTGATTAAATGGACCCTGAAATTGAATTATTAGACAACACCACAACTGCCTATTGAACTATTAACAGATACCTAAATATTAAATAGACTCTATATATGTCCCAAATCTATATATTCTTTTAATTAAGTAGGTAATATAAAGTGTTAGACTTTAGAAGTATCTTTCTTACCATCTAGCAGCATCTCCAGCAGCCTTATGAAGAGTTGACACAAAAGCATTCCCAGTACCAGCAGACAGGGTCGCGAGACGTAACCGACACACCAGCGCTTGTAGTTGTGGAGAATGTTCCATACAACGTCGGACTAGATCCCTAAGAAAGGAATAGTATAAGTATTTCTATTTATATCATATTTAGTGATCAAGCCAATGATCCAATTAGTGTATTTAATACTTGTAATACAGTCAGAAAATAATTTCAAAATTCTATAATGATTTTGTACTTATCGTCATCATTATGAAGAATTATACAAAATAGAAACCTTTATTTATCTGAACTAATTAGATTATTACAATATCTAATACATAAGAAATTTATAATAAAATAAATAGAAAGTTAAAGAGGAAATGCTTTCTAAAACTAACAACAATTCTATGTACTTATAAACATTTGTATTTTTTTATTCAATGTTCCTTAGGGATAGTAGGAAATGATAGTCTAAAAAACGATTAATCAGATTCAAGTTTACACTACACATACACATTACATACACTTTACTAATCTGTATTCAAAATTTCTGTCAGGAGGATATTATACTTCAAAAGTTATGCAAATGCTTATTGTCAACAATTAGGTAATAGAGAACTTATCTCATGCAAAACGATGAATTCTATTGAAACTTTCATGTTACCCATTATGTCATGTTATATCACTTGTTACTTGTGTAATAATGAATTAATTCATTATTACATGACTAAGACTTCTATTGTAATGTGACAATATATTTCTTTATTTTGAAATTACTAGTCGACCCTGACGTCGTCAGTAAGCATACATATTTTATAATCCCAAAGGAACTACATTCGAGATTAAATGTATCCTGTATGTCAATCCAGGTTATAAGTTATCTGTGTAAATGCTAAATTTCATTGAATTCCGTTCAGCTAATTTAGCGAGATTTTCAAATCTATATATATAAAAGAAAATACTGTTAGTTACACTATTTATATCTCTAGAACGGCTGAACTTATTTGTATGAATTTTTTTGGGTAGGTAGCTTAGAACCAGGAGAGGGTCATAGGATTTAGACTTTTTACACAAAACGATGTCATAAAACGTGGTATAACAAAACGCAACTGAAAAGTATTTATCAGTAAAAAAAGCAGTCTAGACTTAACCAACGTTTAGTTGTCAAACGTAATGTAGTCTATGGTTAGTTATTATATAGTAGAATTTTGATTTTGACCGGTAGAATTTTTTGTTTCAAGTTTCTATTAGATTATTGTACCGAGATAATCATTAAGAAAGCCATACCGATTTGTATCATTTAAATCGGACATCATTAAATTGTTATTCAAAGTTAAAGATATTTGTAATAGGACAATAATTCAATAAAATCACTGTAATCAGCGTTAATGAAGTCACGCGGGTCGGCTAGTTTATAATATTAGTAAAATTTGAAATACGACCTATAAAACGATCAAAAAATAGGTTATCATGGCTATTATGTGAGACATTCCTTATTTTCGTTATTTTAAGATGATTTTATGTGTACTAAACCTCGTGCGTCATATCATTGTTATCATTATGAACGTAAGTCTCCAATTTAAAGGATAATTTGAAAGTCAAAGCTCAATAAATTTTAGTTGTGAATTGTATAAAATCATTGTTACTATATTCACAATGTTAACAATTAGACTTGCAAAGAATATTCGGCTATTATTCAGTACTCAGCTTTTTGTATCAGTTATAAAATATTATTCTTATAATAATTATGGTAGTGATGAAGTATAGAATACATTTCTATATCACAAAAATCAACAATTTAGAAATTATTTTTATTAGCTAATCTCAGTAATTACTGGTTCGAATTTAATAAATCTTTTTGTGTTAGATAGTACATTTATCGAGGAAGGTTTTAGGCAAAATCTTGCTGCGAGCAATAGGAGTGGAGCATCATCAGTTCCAGTGCATAACACTCAATCACCTTTTCTGTACACAAAGTATATTCTGAGAATAATTATATAAAAAATAAGTATTCGATTTGTTGCAGTCATTTTGAAGTTATGTGCGTACATACATAGAGGCGATTCATATTCATACTGTAATTAAAATTAAGAAGGAAAATAACGTTCATGCAAATATTTTTGCTAAATGGTAGCCGAATACTTTTATCTAATATTCGGTTAGAGAGAATGGTCGGTTAGCAAATGGCCGAATATAATATTCGTTGCAACTCTATTAACAATATCTTGATCATGATCTGCCTCAACAGTATCGGGTCGCGTTAACTCATAATATAAGTAGGTCGCTATTTTCAGAACGTTATGCATTATTAGAAGTCGACGGAGTGTGTAATTGCGTTAAAAGCAGACACAGACATATTTTATTGGGAAGATAGACATTAGTGTATGTATTAAAAATTTCAGTATAGAGTACTGTGATTCCCAAAGTGTATACACCCTTAGGTATTGCCGGACCATTGTAAGGTCTACGTAAGTGAAATAGATGTTAGGAATAATAGATAGTCTGAGATCTCAACATCGAATCATTTTTATCATACTGATTCTAATATATCTAGGTAGGAAGTTATTTTTAATTATTTATTAATATGAAATAAGTAAAAGCACAAAAATAGAGCCGTAAATGGGTCCATTAAGTTATTAGAACGTGGTCCATATCGTCCCAGGGGTAGATGAAGAGTTACAGGTCAATTAATATAAGTAACAAACTTTCCTCGTATCACCATCAAGACGAAATAGATTTTCAAAATTGTATTGTTTTCAATCTCAGTTTTCCTTCTCTGTCCTGTGTTCTGGATTTTTTTAATTTTAAACTGTATATATGACATAGTAATATTAGGAATGGTGGATAGGTTTTGGGAAATGGAATGGGTTTAGGCGAATTAATGTATTCTTTAGACATCTACGAGTCGAATGGTATTTGGGAAATATTCGAATTATATTTGGGAAATTTTCAGTGAAGCAACGTCAAATGTATACACGTATGCAGATATTGTAAGATACTTACATATCATCTGACTCAGTTACAGTGATAAGTAACGCAAGACCAAGTTTCCCTCTCCTGGGCGCTATTGAGGTGGAACTCGCCAAGCTATCCGATGTGCCGCTTGTTGAACTGTTGCTGTATATCTATACAAAAATATAATACGTTACAAAACTCAGTGGAACTAAGATAGAAGATATAGAACTACGATAGAGCATTCCTAGGTATGTTAGTAAATTATCCTAGATGAAAATATTTTAAAATTAAATCGATACGACTAAATTGTTTAATATAATATGTATAGTTAGCAGTTAGTTTAAATGTACTGAATTACGAGTACTTGCAAGTTGCAAATGATATAGGAAGGAATAGACAAGACGACCTAGACGTCTATTAATAATGGAAAATAGTATATTCCTAGATATTCTTAATCATCACATCTAATCTTATGCAGATTTAGGTGATTGATTTACAGAAAAATCACTTCAATAACTTTTTTGTGAGAATATCTTACTACCAAGAGTTTTTACAAATCTATCTATTAATTATGATAAATTAATATTTAGAGAATTATGTATTTCTTCATCATCATTTTTAACGTCATAAGCATTAAACATTCAGAAAGTGTCATCAACCCAACTATAAAACGGTAAAGAAGCTAACTTAAAATCTATGCATAATGATAAATATAGGTACGTGATACGCCTTTTTTTTAAATTATTATTTTTGAAGATCAGCACATTTAATATTGCAAAAGCTTTATCATTGTTGTCGTGTGTTATGAATAGTATAAAAACAATGTCCGATAGTGTATCATTATCAGTGTTCATTATCGATTAAGTTATTGTCTGTGGATTAACTTATAATTAATCCACTTGATAAACGAGGACAGTTTAATTTGTTTTTGAAAAGCGAAATGAGATCGCGGATGCGAAAGGATTATACATAAACGAATACTTGCGAATCACGAGGTTACTATGGGGAAAGTTATTACCTTCTATAACCACATACTCGTATGCAAAATGGGTAATAATCTAATCTATCTATGAAATGTTGATGATAATTAATACAGAAATCATCGCATTTCCCAATAAAAAAGAATGCTTATTTCCATATCCATCAATTATTAGATTTATCATTTATTAGAATTTAAATTCAGAACTGAGTACTTTATATTGTTGTTTTGTTTAAATTCCCGCGTGAACTATGTAAAGCTATTCTTTTTTAAAATTATATTTACTCACAACCAATATATTAACTAAATTAATTAAAATAACATACTTTTCAACCAACCTCAAAAAAAGAGGTTCACCGATTAAAATTATTTAAGAAAATAGAAGAACTGTAATTATAATCTAATGTTATAAATAATTTATAGATTCCCAAAGTGAATGATTTATAATAATTTAGAAAATTAATTATCTCCATAATAGAAAGTCAAATTTTTAACACTAGAGAAAAGGTAGGAAATTACATAACCTTCTTAGCAGTTAGGATCAATTGATATCGTTTGTTTGACAAATATTAACCATTCATCGTTATGTGTACCATTCAAGTCTAGACGTTATATTTGTATAAATCAACATGCAACTTTGTAGTATGTGTGATGTATTCTAGAGCTGAGTGACAATTAGACTTTAGATCATAAATATTATTTACTTATCTATCTAGAATAAAGTTTATATACATTGTTATTTAAAGATAAATATCTAGATATTCCTCATACTTTGTACACATGCTTACTTTTTTTTTATGTAAAAATAAAATAAAATTACTAATAAATTTAATCTTATCAATACATATCACTTAAATTGGAATGTCAATTTTGTAATATTAATATAACGGATTTATACTAAGTGCATTTGAATTTACGTAAACCTAAACATATATTTTTTTTTAAATATCTGTCTGTTTGTTCCGACTAATCTCTGAAACAGCTGGAACATTTGAACAGCACTTTCACTGGCAGGTAGCTGATGTTATAGAGAGCAACTTGGCTACTTTCATTTAAGAAAAAAACGTTAAGATCTCAAACTCAGCAAAGCGAGGGGGGGTCGGCTAGAAGTAAGTAAAAATGACGAAAATTACGTATTTTATAAGTAAAGAGAAGTAAATAATTGTTGAATAATCAACAACGTAACAGCCCGATATTTTAAAATAACGATAACGTAAGTGTAAAAAAGTGTCTTATATCTAGGAACTATTCAAGTTTTGCAATGTATTAGGAATTTAGAATGTTCCAGACATTTTAAAGATAAAATATAATAAAATGTAGTAAAATTATTAATGTCTACCTATTAATATTTATTGATTCATCCGAGAAACAATGATCTAATTTGAAAATCACAATTTATGGAAAATTGGGATTTTTAAATTGAAATAGGCATATTTGAAAGGATCTAGCCTAAAGTGTATCCCAATCATCTTAGAAATATTGATGATCAGAACTTAAATTTATGATGATAACACCAACATCGACTCAAAAATGGTGCAAACGATTTCATTCTCTTTATGAGCATAAAGGCAGTCTCCGATATTTAATTTACAAAAATTGAAACCTATTAGCTACTAATTATGTGAAATAAGAAAATTGAAAAGATATCTTCAATAGTTTTGGTTTATCTTGTTCTGAGGAAGTTACCACGCCGTATCTTATATTTGCTTGTAGGAAATTTTAATCATTAACAAAATTTTATTCAACAATTCGACAAGTATAAAATCTTTGAGCAGTTAATATACTATTAAATAAAGATATAAAATTTTCGACGTTTAAAATTTGAAAAAACAATCATATGCTCAAAAATCAGAATCTATTGACATTTATTTCAAATTCTATGAAATATATCTATTATGTTTTTAAAATTAAACCGAATACAAGGCTTCTTCACCTTGTTTTATTTTCCTTACTTTTCTTGATTGTATTAGGCCTTTTTTGATATTTTCAGCAGATATGGTTATGGTGGTAATATTTAGTGATTATCATATTTTCTACATAGCCTTAGGTTTTTAATTTTAGGAAAAACAAACGATTTTAAATTGTATGCATTATATCTTACAAATATCTTTCCTCGTTCTCTAAATATACATAAAATAGAGCAATATTTGAGGAACACTAACTATAATTTTTTTATTTAACTTACAAACTTGATATATGAGCTAACTTTTATGTGCAATATGTAGGTGTAAATTACATTTGCGATACGATTACGATTGAACTATCTTACAGGTACTAAACCGTAGCGAGAGCGGCAATTTAAGTCCATAGCAACAAAGACCTAAAACATTAATAGATTAGTGCTAGATAACAATGACATAATTATTGTAATTAACTAGTATTGCACCGATAAGCGATCACATGACCGCAGTGTCGGTCACTCATGTGATTCGTCACGCGGGTTGATAGCGATAAACTTGTTGTAAACAAACCAGTTTAAAGACATCTTATTAATAGATAAATAAACACTAAACTATCTTTATTATATCCGCCATAAAGTTATTAGACATCTGTGTAATTATTTGTGAAAGTAACATCTCATATATACTAGATAACAAATTTTAAAACATATAAGTATACTAATATTATAAGGCTCAAGAGTTTGTTTGTTTGAACGCACTAATCTCAGGATGGATAGCCCATTTATCTAACTAGGCTATATAACATCACGCTGCGACCCATAGGAGTGGAGAATCATGCGGACGAATTTTAAATTAATAATTAAACTCAATTCATAATACAAAGACTTTGGATTGAGAATGGCTATTAACTGATTGATTTTGGCCAATAATATCTCTCGCTAGTATTTTTATACTCGCTGACTACGAAATTAATAATCGATCTTAATCCGCATCTTTTAATTATGGATTGAAAGTAGATTCCAGAATCAAATCTTACTAATATTATAAAAGTAAGAGTTTGTATGTTTGGATGTTTGTTACTCAATCACTGCTAAACGGATTTCAATGAAATTTGGAACTATAATGGAAATATTTTTATTTTGCAACAATATATCGGGAATTAAATGTTTTTCAATAAATCTAAGGATTATACGTGACAAATTGCACTCGGGCGAAGTCGGGGCGGGTCGACTAGTGTCTTCAATCTTCAAATTTAGATTGTATTTTCAAACTGTAATCCAAAACCTTAGATTTGCGATTTAAAACAATTAAATATAAATTGAATTCTATATTCAATCCCTAATCGAAACATTTTAGATAGAGAGGTTAATAATTTTGATCGTTAAAAAAAGCCGCGAAAAGGGAGGAAAAAGTATTAAAGTAATCTTTTTTTATATATTGAACAAGGGGGGCGAAACATAATGAATCTTCTTCTCTAATTACCTATTAAGAAAAGATTTTCATCTAATCTGTATATAAAACTTCAAACAATATTTAAGAGATAAATTACCTAACGACAGTAAATACGATATTGGCAATCATTTTGAATGAAATCCAAGAGGAGTTGCAATTATTTAATGAATTGTATATTATCTTGTACATTGTAACTTATCAAAATCTCTTGGCATGTTTTATAAAGGTCAAATAGTTTAATTAAGGTTAATTATGGCGCACAAAGACACTAGAATTTGGCTCAACTTTACATTACGTAACTTAGATGAGTAACTTACACTAGAATCTTAATTTACATAAAAGTGAACGAGAATTACATCAAAAATTCTTTTGAAGCAAATATTAGTGCTAAATTTCATATCGATCTGATAATTGATCCTACATATATATTTAAATTGCTCCACACATGTTTTTTTTTATAACAGATTACTACAACGGATCTTCTCTGTGTTTATGTCAATATAAAACAAAGTCTGATTAGTTACATCCACAGATATCCTTTATAAAACAAAGCTACTTGACCGATTTTGATGAAATTTGATACAGTGATAAGCTATTATTGTTGTCTAGGTCCTGGGTTGCATGACGGTTCACCGGGCAATCGCTACTAAAGAAGAGTACAAACGTCTTTAACTGTTGTCGTCAACTAACGTTGACATTGGCAGAATTACTGCACTCTTAAGCTTTACCAAAAGCCAAATAATATTAAAAAAATAAATAAATAAACTAGAGCTTGAAAATTGACAGGCTTTTATGCCGAAAATGGGCTGGAAAAGATTAAAATAGGTGATAATATAAGCGATTGTCAAATACATATAGAGAAAACTGAAATGTAAATTAAAAGTTTATAATGAAATAAAACTAACACAATACCTGCGAATCCACACTCGATACGGAAGACGTGGGTAGTCAGTGAATTGCTCTGCCCAAGATCGAACCTAGTGGCCATACTCTGAAATGTCCGTCTCTGCCAGCTGCCATTACTCGAACAACTCAGCTTGCGACCACAAGGAGCTGGCAAAATTAAAACCTATTAATATATTATTTGTTTTTATAAACACGAAAACGAAAAAATGTAAGTAAACAAAATCCTTCTGGATCAATCTTCTACTTTTTAAATTAGAACAATAGAACTGTTCATAATGAACAGTTAAATAACGCCGAATCATGTTGTAAGGAGAAACAATATCTGATTCAAGAATTGTGCGTCATTATTACACGAGGATGATTCTAGAATAACCATATCAAAGTTCTAATAATATATTAACTTGGCTAAAAAGATCTTCTATAATACTTACTACGAAAACAATATTCATCTGATGCATTACCGTCCCATGTATCGAACATGGAAAAGTAATCATACGTGGACCCCACGCTGCTGTATGGTGATTGCTCTCCATAGAAACCTATAACAAAAAGACGTCATTAATAAAATTCACTATCAAGAGCTTTATTATCATGTACATATGTTAATAAAAATGTTACGTTTCGAATGTCTGTACGTGTACATGGAAGATATTTAGGAAAATTTAATGTCGGGGGCCTTCATATCACTAGAGGGCCGAATAACTTTTTAAATGAAAACTGGAATACAGACACTTTATAACCTCAATTTGAAAATAGAAAATCTTTTATCCCGGAAATAAGATAAGTTTTTGTGGGATAGAAGAATTTTATTAACATACTTGGCATTAAAGAAAGGCTTCAGATATAAAATAACATTTACGTATCAATTTCTAATTCTACCAACAATACGTTTCCTCGTAACCGCATGTAACGGTCAAATGTAATGCGATATAAGGGTTTCACATCCTCTATGTTTCCTAAAAGAAAATTTGTGTGTCACACTACCTAAAACTAGTATACTTTTCGAATTTTGAAAACTTTCCTGAGGTATTTTAAAATTTGATTAAAACACAACTAACCTTTAGTTATTCTCTATCCGTCCATAAACTTATCTCTTAACATCCTTAGAAAAATTTAAATTAATGGAAAACCTTTTATTTAAATCTTTAAATCTAATAATTGTCAAAATAATAATATTGGAAATTTTAGTACCATAAGCAGTACTTTAAACAGATATATATACAAAAAAAGTTGATATCACATAAAAATAGTTATTTTAAACAATTTTCTATCTAAATTCGCTAACAAACAAACGTTAAGGTAATAGATAATATTTTTATACAACTAAACATCAGTAATAGTTGTATTAGAAGTCATAGCTCATTTGTGCATTGGATTTACTATCGAGAGGTTGTACCCCACTCATTTTAAATAATTATTCAATATAAAATATTCCATATTATTTGTTTTCATCGAGGAAAATAACACTACAAACAAGTGGTACTACTTAGATAAAAGTTATTATTATACAACATCCTAATTTAAGTGTTTATTTACTATATTATCTATCTACTTAGGTAATTCATTATGAAAATATTAATTTCTGTGAATACACGTTCATTCACATTTGATATTAAAAATAAAAAAGTTAATGAAATTCCAAACGCGTAAAAATGTTTCAGATTCTGATTGTTATTATGATACCGATAACCTACAGGAAATGAAAACATTTTTTCACGACGCTATAAAAATAAAATCTTACTTACATAGCCGAACTTTGCCGTCATGTTTTGTCCCGTTGTACAATATGTTTAACATACATCTAACTGAATTACTGCCGCTTTTCTTTTACTAACTGAACAATCCACTTTATGTAATAATTAAACACGCATACGAAGCAAAACACTCAAAATACCATATTTACACGCTATAACAAGCGTTATTTCAAACAATAGGCTTTGTAGTCACTCAAAAAAAACTAAGGCTGAACGCTGAAGGGAAACACCGCATAGTTTCACAGCACTTTCATATTTTCCCGAATGGTGCACACGATATTTAACGCTTCACTTTACGGTCGTATAACGGCTTTGACGGTCGAGGCGTCTTTGACTAATGGTTTTTTTTTAATTTTCATACACGCTTGGATGTTTTCACGCGCGTATTTATGGTTGTAAGGCTTCCATAGAATTTCTGTCTGCCTTTTTGTATCTTTGTATGCGCACCACGCTATAACGGCTGGGCCGATTTGTAAGAAATTT